>LOEQ01006408.1:4007-15333 GCA_001685075.1 Bramus lutescens | reverse complement strand
CATCCTCAGATTCTCCTCAGACTGCACCTCCAGACTGCATCCTCAGATTGTCCTCAGACTGCATCTCCAGACTGTATCCTCAGACTGCTGCTTCAGACTGCATCCTCAGATTGCAATGAGCTTCTGTCTAATATTACTCTCTCCACCCAGCCATATTACTCTTGTCTCCACCTCCCTAGTGGTGGGATTAAAGGCTTGGGATCCCAAGTGTAGGGATCCCCTTTGTGGGAGCTCTGTTTCTCTAATAGATTAGATCAATTTAGTATAGCTCAGGCCGGCCTTAAACTAACAGAGATCCTTCTGCCTCTGTCTCCCTAGTCCTGGCATTAAAGGTATGTGACACTTCTGCCTGGCCTTTAGTGTCTTAACTCTGCACTCTCATCTCCAGGCGAGCTTTATTTGTTAAAACACAAGCAAAATGTCACTGCAGTGGCCTTTCCTTGCTCTCAGCACCCGCTTTTCTAAGAAAATTCACCAGTTTGAAGGTTTTCCAGTTTCCCTTGCCGCCTACCTGGAACTATTCCTATCCCATCTAGATAATTTCTGTGTCACCACTGTTTCCTACCTTATTCAAAGCGAGTTTCATCACTTGGAACAATTCCCTGCCCTAGGACTGTTTTTTGTCATCTCCTGTTATGTCTCCCTCCTCTGGGACCCTGACCCACCATTGCCAGCTATACTCACCCATCCCTCCCCTCTTTCTCCATGTTCTGCCTCCTTCATCCATAGCGTTTGCAATGACACAGGAGCCAGAACACTTTGTTCTAATCCTAACTCTCACCACGGCTTTTTTTTTTTATTTTAACAAGCAACCAAGTTTTGAGCTTGGTTTATTTAGAAGTGTCAAAGGGAATCTCGTAAGTCTCACTTCACTGTTGGGATTCTGTGATAAGTTTCCACCTCTGTCTTCCCCAGATGTTCAGGTTAGGGATGTCATAAGCCATATTGGTTCTATGTTCCTGCTGGCCTGGCCACTGTCATAGCTCATCACATTCATCTTTTCTACAAGAGTTTCAAGTCTTTCTTTCAATATCAAAGGATAACTCCAGGCTTCCAATTAATTCATTTCACAGAACAGCTTTAACTTAGTGTCTGAACATCTTACATCTGATCTGTGTCTAGAGGTATCCCCATCATTCATAGACATGAGGTTATGTCTTCTTGAGTAGTACTTAGGTGAAACAGTATCTCTGTTAGAATAGTCTACCATCCTATTTCCTAAGCTAGTCCAATTGTAGCTGTTCTGCCATTGGCTCTGCTTGCTTCCTACTTCAGCAAAGTTCACAGACTAGCTTGTCCTGGTTCTTTGGACTCTCCCCAGAACATAGGCAGAGTTTAGAAGAGTAACCTGAGATATGTTTATCTGGTTTCACCTAGACTTTTCTGAGGACATTTCCCCAATGGATCATTTATAATTTTTTTTGCACAATTTAATACATTAATTGTTCACTACTTAATGTATTAATTGTGATTCACCAGAAAAACAAAGGCAGTTGGAGAAGGCATGTATCAATAGAGTATGCATGGATTGATAGATTAATTTTGAGTCATTGAAGGAACTACTTATATAAGTCTGACAGTTGACAAGTTCAATATCTGCAGAGAAGGCCAGGTTCCTGAAGACCTGAGGCTGGTGTTATGCTTCAGTTGTGAAAGCAGCGGGCTGGCAGAACTCCTTCTTGCTTGTAGAGGTCTGTTTATACCTTCAAATGGTTGGACAAAGTCAACCTATGTTATGAAGGATAGCACAAATGTTAGCTTGCTTAAAACACATCTCACGGAAACATACAGAATGGAGTTTGACTAGATATTTTGTTGAATCACATATCTGGCTAGTACCTTACCCTAACTAGAGTGACATATTCAAAATCAATCAACAAAGCGAATTCATCTCAAAATAGTACGCTATAAACAATATTATTTTAGAAGTATAGGCTGAAGTCCTCTAGTGCTATGCTAAAGGACTTGCACTTGAGTTTGTAGAACTCTTAAGTTTCGGGCAGATCTGGGGGAGAAGTGTTACCTACCATGTGTAGGATGAGTCTGCAGAAAGCGGAGGCTCAATGAGAGAAGTCTGTTTTAGTATTTGAGGGAGAATGAGTCATGGGGTGAGTAGAAGTTTGTCAGTGGAAATAGAAAGTCAATTGGGACTAGAGAAGGGAAACCCTGGGAGTTAGTAAACTGTTGGGCTTCAGGCTGCATGGTTGGGAGGATGGTGCTGATATTAGGAGGAAGAATGTGGTCAGATGAGCAGCATTTGTACTCGTGGGACCCTTGATTGGTATAAGGAAGATTGTATATTCTTCATGGTTTGACATTTGCTGGTTTAGACAAACAGCGAAGGGCAGGGATCAGTGACTTCTAGCTGAGGAGAGGATGGCTTGACATGCTGCCTGGTGGCCATGGCAAACAAAATTTTCTTTGCTTTGAGAAGTGAAGGATGAAGTGGATACTGGCAAGAAAACCAGATGTGTACTGTCATGGGAAGTGAAAGGCAGGTGGGCCTTCCCGAAGCAGCCCTGGCCTTGGCTGTTGGTGAGGGATGCTGGGTTGGTCCCAGCAAACATTGTTCAGGATGGGCAAATCAGCTTGGAGAGGCATGTCAGGCTTTGATGAGAAAAGCCTGCGGTCCATAGAGAGGCATTTCTGGTTTTCTTTTCAATTTGTTTCACCTTCTTCTGTATGGTATCCATTCCTTGCCAAAACAAGCAATTCCTCATGCCTGGTTTAACCTCCGGCTCTAACAAAGGGGTGACCTTCGTCTTCACCCCTCTGCTTCTGCTTTTACCTGGGTTGGTTTTGAAAGTTAACTCTGCTGTGCCCAAGTCCTCCGAGCAGATTTGCCCAGCAGACTTCTCTCTGCCCTCTCAGTTGTAAGATGAAGGTCTGGACATTCTTTGCTACAAGTGAGCGTAGGTTGAAAGAAACCCCTAGAGCCCAATGAAGTTAAAGGGCCTTGGGGCCAGGCATGTCCAGAGCCTTGACATTGTGACAGGCCTTCTTCTTTATAAAGTTTATGCTCCAGTGACACACACCCGAGGGGAGGGCAAAGTGTGACCATTTCTCTCTGAGAGTTAGATACCGCCACTAAAAAGCATAAAGTTATCTGACAAAAGACAAAACCAAATCAAGCCTAAACCAAACCATACCAAGCAAAACCAAACAAAATACAAACAAACAAAAAACCCACCAGCATCTAGAGTTCTTAAGTTAGGAAGTTTCATGTTCAGTTTTGCCCAATGTTTGCAAACTGAGTGTTTTCACGAGATCTGTAAGATATTATGGCCATTTGGCCTCCCATTTTCCTGGACCCCAGCCCCTCGGCTGCATTTTCTATGGCACAAGAGGAGTGACCATTTGCAGCCATTCTTCTACAATAAACTAAGAGCCAGGAAGAGTGACTTCCGCTGCTTGGCTTATACAACAACCGAACAACAACAGCAAAGCCCAAACACAACAAAACAGACACCAGGCTTCACCCGATCTACTGGCTCTTTTTCTGAATAGTCACATAAAGAGCAGGAATCTGACCTCTGTGTTGTATGACAGGTATCTCATCTAGAACAATGACTCTGGTTAGCAGGGACCACTTACCGACATCCTGTGAACAAGTTACTTCAGGGTTATCGTGTCTAGGGCTCAGTTACAGTTACCTCTGTCGGTATTTACTCTAAAGATGCAGCCCTGTTTAAGAAGGACATGTGGTGAAATGTGTCTATGGGTAGCAGAGTCCCCATGGTTGATGCTGTATTGACAACCCAAAGAAGCAATTTCTAAACCATTTCCATAGAAACCAGTTTTATTAGCTCCTGCTGGATTTAAGAAGGAGGCTATTTTAATGTGGAAACATACTGAAGGAAAAAAATCCCCCTGACTACACCTTACATTTTGAGTGTGAAATACCCCTTGCTAGCACTCATATGACCATGTTTCCTGAGCTGGTGACACTGTTTTAGGAGACTGTAGAACTTTATGGACATGGGACATAGCTGGCAGATATTATAGGTTTGTAGCATTCCAATGTATGGTTTATAGCTCAACCCCACTTCTTGTCCTGTCTCTGCGTCATACTTCTCCAAGTTCAATGAGGTAAAAAGTCTCAGATGCCCGCTGGAGCTGCCTGTTGGCATGTCTTTCCTACTGCTATAGACTGTGTCCCCTTAAACCACAAGCCAAGACAAATCCTGCCTTCGTCAAGGTGCTTCTTGTCAGGTCTTTGGTGACATCAATGAGGAAAATAACTAATACAGAACATGTATTCGTAAAGGGAATGCTGTTTTGTAAAAGTGGAGGATACTGGATGCTGAAGAATTCTGGCATTTCTCCAACCAGGAGTTGGGAGGGAGAGGCATAGTCTGATGATGGCTCCAAAGGGTGAAAGCCAAGGACTCAGGGGTCCAGCAGAGTGGCAGCTGCCAAAGCACAGAATAGGTTCCCTGTGAAGGATTCACAGCTGGGGTGAATCAGACCAAGAGAGAAACTTCAGGGAGAAAGAGAGGCATGTGATGCTCTCCATGGCTGTTGTAGAGGTTTGGCAATGTGTTTTGTGTATGAGCACGTGTGTATGTGTGTATGGAGGCGTAAGGTGGACACTAGGTGTTTCTATCATTTTCCACCTTAATTCTGAGACAGGCTCTCTCTCTGAATCTAGAGCTTTGACTGTCTAGACTGTCAGGCCAGCAAACCCCTGGGGTCCTACTCTGTGCACCCCTATTCTCGGATCAGAGGTGTACACCACAGTGTCTCACTAAATAAGCGATGGGGGGGGGTCTGGATTCAGGACCTCATAATCAAGTAGTAGGCTCTTTATTGTCTGAGTCATTACCCCTTGGCAGGGTATTAAGTGGATCAGGCTTGGTAGGATAACTGAGTCATGTTTTATCGTCTTATATTCTGTGACATGGAATTATATAGTAAATATGAACCATAGCAAAATAATGTCTTCTCTTGGCCTTATTATCCCCATTTGTGAAACACATGTAATGAGGTTGTTCTGAAATTTTAAGAGAATTAAGCTGGATCACATGACAGTCCTTTGGAACTTGTAACAAGCTATGTGAATGAAAGACAGGTTTGATTTATTATAATTAAATATGAGTGATGGGTTTAGGTTATATGTGGCCATTCCATTCCAATAAAACCATTCTAAAAGAATTGTAAACTCTATGTGAATCCATTCCAAGGTGGAGAGTTACCAAGAGAGGCTGGGAGCATGTCTGGGTGCTTACCTAACCAGAGAAAAGTTTCTAATTTTTAATTACTGTATTTCACTCATATTCATTTTACCCCTGAAAATGTAAGATGTGGATATATAAATGACAGTTTCGAAGGGAGAAGTTATATATTTCTTTTGCAGAGAAATCTTTGCTCTGTCCCCTGAGCATTGGCAGGGTCTATCATCTATGTAGGTTTTATAGACTCATTTGGGAAATGTCATGGCTTATCAAAATTGTGTAAGTCAGCGTTTAGTAGTTTTAATATTTAATTCTTCAAATGTCACCTCGAGATGAGTATTGAATGATTTTTTTATTATTTGTATATGTGTGAATTTAAATAAAACCAAAAAAACAAGTAAGAGAAAATAACTAAAATTTAAGAAAAAAATAACATGAGCTAGAAATTAATATCCCTCAGTATAAGAAATGTAGGCTCATAAGATAGGTACCATATTCAGTGGCTTGGAGCAACAAAGGTTCATTTTGACATTCAGGTCGTGGGTCCTTTTTGACCTTGTCATTGTTTCCACAAGGGACAGGAAGATTCATTTGCTTGAGTTTAAGTGTGACATTGGTGCTTGTCAGAGATGACCCTGATAGGAGGAGGACATGTTAGCAAGTGAATTAACATGCCTTGCTTGAAAAAAATAAGGAAGAACAGTTGTTCTGAAGCATGAGAGATGCGCTGGTCTTGAGTTGAGAGCTTTAGTACTGGCTTCAGAAAGCAGCCAGAGGGGAGGGGAGGAGAGGGGNGAGAGGGCTCAGCTATCCTCTGTGCACAGGTTGATAGAGCAGCCTCCATCATTCAGATACCTGCAGGTTCCCAGCTGCCCAGTGGCAAGAGTCAAGGCTAATGGCATGGACACCCCCTTCCACTCAGCGGCAAAACCTAGCCACAGAAATTTCTGTATGTGAGAAGAAGAGATATGAATTCTCTCTGTGGGGGACCGAGTCATTTTCAGGTAACTGCCCAAGCTGCAAATCACATCGAGCAGTAAGTATGCTGTCTGATGAGCAGTTCCTGAGCCTCCAGAGAGAAGGTTAGATACCTGTGATGTTTCCGTTCCCCTTTCATGGCATCTTATCATTTGTGATCCATGGGTCTGATATCTCTGATCTTCACGCGATATCAGGGGGTAAGGGCTTCGCCATATGGTAAGCTCAGAAAGGTGGAGCCCTCAGTGATGTAAGGATTAGTGTCCTTGTGGAAGTGATTCCAGGCATCCATCTCATTCCTTCTGCCAGGTGAGGAGAGCAGTGAGGTCTGCAACCACCAGCCTGGAAGAGGGTCCTCACTAGAACCCCCTTCTCCCTCCCTCATTTCCCTTCTCTTTTTTCTCCTCGTTCTTTTTCTTCTAATAAGCCCTCCAGTGGGTTTAATATTCTCATAAACTCATGTGAAGAAAAGTGATTGCGTTAGTCTCTGAACTCCTCCTTCGTGCTCTCAGTCAGGGTTCACTCAATTTTCTTTGAAGATGGAACCCAAATTGGAAAGGCTTATTACCTCCTGCCATTGATAAACACTTAAGAGAGTATGTGATCATGTGACTGTCTTGTAAGCAGGAAGCTCAAGGGCTTCTATGTAGTGCTTCTCAGAAACTGTCTTTGTAAACTGTGTGTGTGTGTGTGTGTGGTGGGCATGTCCAAGTGCACGCGTGCCTGGAGGACAGAGGAGGATGTCAGGTACTCTCCTCTCTCATCCTCTGCCTTACTCTTTTGCGCGAAGGTCTCTCATGGAACCTGGAGCTCAGCTGGCAGCCAGCAAGATTCAGTCGTCCTCCTGCCTCTCCCCCTACAGCGTTGGAGTTACAGGCATCCTTGGGTGGATGCTGGGAATTTGACCCGAGGATCTCATGCTTGCCCAGCAAGCCACCGAACCATCTCCTCGGGCCTCTGGAGACATTGTCTCAAGAGCACTGTGCCATTCTCTCTCATTTTTCTTTCTGTATTAGAAAGCAATGGAACAATGAAGCCATGTTTGATGAGAGCCTCATTCTTGGGACAGTGTAGCTGTGTGCACAAATGAGGCCAGCTCCTGGTAACAGTGTTGTAGCATTGTTGTGTTAGCTCCTGTCTTAGTTAGGGTCACTATTGCTGTGAGGAACACCACGACCAAAGCAACTCGGGAAGGAAAGGGTTTGTTTGGCTTACACTTCCACACCACCGTTCATCATCTAAGGAAGTAAGGACAGGAACTCAAGAAGAGCAGGAACCTGGAGGCAGGAGCTGATGCAGAGGACACAGAGGAATGATGCTGACCAGTTTGTTCTCTGTGGCTTGCTCAGCCTACCTTCTCTTAGAACCCAGGACCATCAGTCCCTGGATAGCACTACCCACAATGGGCCTCTTGAGGTTATTATTCTAAGAAATTCAATAGTAGACTCTAGCTGTTGTTCATTATCTTGGCTATTGTGACAATTCAGAAAATATTATTAGATGAAATTAGGTAATTTACAAAAAGATTATATATACTTATATAATCCATATTTATCTATATATGACTATGCTTCTTCCTTTCCATTCCTCTCTCCCTCCCTCTCTCCCTCTCTTCCTTCTCTTCCTTCACATAGTTACAGAAATACAGTTCTGAAAGGAACCTTGGAAAGTTGTCTGATAACCCTCAAAGCTTTAGGAAAGCAATTGAGCTTTCAAAGAAAAATTCTATTTTTTTTAAGTTTTAACTTTTGGCGTCTCAGTAAATGGCTTGTCATTCACCAACAGTCAGAGACTTTCTGAAGTAAACTCAGATGTCATCTGCTGAAGGTGACTTGGTGCCATTTGGAATAAGAGAAAGTATCTGTTAAGTCATCAATGTCTGATGAAAATGCAAACTGAATAGCGGTGTCTGTTCTGATGAGCCAAGAGAGTTGCTGAAAATGCACAAGAGATGTTACTCTGGTAGACCAACCCCTAGACATCACTAGAATCTTGTCAGCAGGGACAGGCTGATGTGAGAAGTGCCACAGTCATCTAGGGCAGGAGGTGGGCATCTGATGACTAAGTAAACAAAAGAAACTGAATTGGGGAGGGGATCAGGTTTAGTGCCTACCTGGTTGCCTTTCTACTGAAGCATGATAGTCAGGGTTTAGCCAACACTATATTTGCCTCTTTTCTGACCGTAGACTCACGAGTCTTGTGACTATGGGACTGGGCTCCCTCTGAGGGTCCTGAGGTTCCTGCTGTCTTGTTTTCATCTGGGGTTTCATATGCTCACATTTTTCTTTCGGTTTTAACTCCAGAGTGTTTATACATATGTAAAAATTTAACTCCAGCAGAAGTTCCTACCACCTTCATAAATAGTGTCACCAGCTGGGACCGGCCCTCTAATACACGATACTTTTGAGGGGGCGCTTGATATCTAAACCCTAAAAATTTCTGTAGCAGATACACAAATGAGATGCATCTTATATATAAAATCCAGGGCCAGGAGGAGAGAGCACCCAGATTGCCTTACTGAGGCAGCCAACTCATATACCATACAGAAAAAAAATAACAAAAAGGATATTAAGAAAAAAGTGTTGTTTTGATATTCCATTATTAAAGCATTCATTTATCAATTCCACAAAAGTGTGTAGAATCTGATATATAAAAAAACAAGGTAGGAGCTGGAGAGATGGCTGCTCAGCAGCTCAGACCCTAAATAACCACACAGAAAACAATATTAATTAAATCACTGCTTGGCCCATTAGCTCTAGCTTCTTATTGGCTAACTTTTACATATTAGTTTAATCCATTTCTATTAATATGTGTATCGCCATGAGGCTGTGGCTTACTGGGAAAAGTTCTGGCGGGGCTACATGGCTTTTCTTTGCCTCTGCCTCCTTTCTCCCAGCATTCTGTTTAGTTTTCTCCACCTAGCTCTGTTCCCCTATAGTTCTGATATAGGCCCAATGCAGTTCCTTTATTAACCAATGATATTCACAGCATGCAGAGGGGACTCCCACATCGTTTGTATTCTATTATTTCTCTACCATCTTCTATTGCTTGTACTTTCCTCGAGAAGTTTGGCTAGTACAGTTTGTGTCTTTAAATATTTTAACCAAAAGTCAGGTAGTATGTAACCCAGAAAATAGAGAGAAACCATTGGGATGGTTTGAAAATCTATATAAAACAGTGATTGCGATTCCAGGTTTACATACACAATGTTATTCATCCTTCTGTTTCCCACAATGGACAGGAGATACATTCTTCAAGGGGAGGGGCCACCCAGATCATAAGTGCTTGGAGCAGATATGAGGGACTTAGGGGCCCCCTTTAAAAGAGCAGGGATTAGAGTTACACACCAGAGCGGGACGTCTCCAGAGTTACACACCAGAGCGGGACGTCTCCAGGGCTTTGTTTCCATCCTTTCCAGATCTTAGCAGCCATGTGCTCATATCCCGCCACCTTCAGTATTCAGCTGATGTGTTCTGTAAGACCCCTACTTATCCCACCTCTGCCGGTATACCCCCTCTCCTGTCACAGACAACTGAAGGGTTTTCTCTTGCTGGGAGGTGCAGAGAAAACAACAGGGAGGCACAAACCTGGAACAAACAGTGGCCACCAGCCAGAGACTGGCATAGAGTCAGTTGCTGGGAGATTCTGCTATGATGTGAACTTAAGGAACTATTGCTAGGTGAGCTGGTCACAAAAGAACATACAGTCGGAAGGCAGAGCCGGGCAGATCTCTGAGGGTTGGAAGCCTGATCTACACAATGAGTTCTAGGCCAGTCAGGACTACACAGGACCCTGTCCCAAAACAACAGCAACAACCACCATCACCAACTAACAACAACCAATAGCAGCAGCAGCAACAAAAATATATAAAACAAAACTATTGCTAGGTGTATGACAGTCAGACAGATGTTCAAACAAAACTAGGAAAAAAGAAGCAATTTTTATTGATAGGAAAATGGTATAAAAAGAGAAATTTTGGCATGCTAGCAAGCTCAGAGCTTTATGCATTACGACAAATAATGAAAAATGAATAATTATATTGGAGAAGTAGGGACTGAAGAGATAAAAATCCTTACCTACTACAGTATTAAACGAACAACAACAAAGTAACATCTGAATCTTGCATATATAGGGAGGTGCTTATGAGGCCCCACTTGTAGCTAAGAGCTAGCTACCTGCAGTTGGTGTTGATGGCTGTTGGGAGAGGGAATGTTAGTTTTATTCTAGGATATGGCCCCTGCTAGATTTGCTGTGCTCCAGTGGATGACTGTTGCGGGAGCGCCTTCTACTCCTTCAGCCAATAGCTGCTAAGATACCCATTGGGGCGTGGTCTCTCTCTTTAAAATAGCAGCAACTGCCCTACGCTCGCGCTCTGGCTTCCAGCTCTGCTTCCGGCCACTAGGCTCCTTTCCTGACTGTTGGTGTTTTGTAAGTTTTACCCTTAAAATAAATACCCCTTTGAACCCCAACTGGTGTGGGATTGTTTATGACTTACGCCTTCACCCATGTTTGTGTTTATTAACACACACAAAAAGACTGGAAGATGGGAAGATTGTTACAGCCTTTCCCAGGGTATGTCTCAGCTGCAGGGCAGTCACTTCCAAGATCAGAGGGTTTTGTCTTCAATTTAATGCTGTTTTCATTTCAATTTTGAAACTCAAGAACACAACATTTCTTAGAAACAAAATTAATTCTTTCTAAAAGTAGGGCATGGGCTGGCCAGGGGCATTTGATGCATAAGTCTGACGGCCTGAGTTCAGTTCCCAGCGGCCATATAAAGGCAGAAGGCGAGACTGACACCACAAAGCTGACCTCTGACCTTCACAGTGTACATCAGAGCAGACACCCCCCTCCCCACACACATTTCTCTCACACATTCACATAAATAACAAATAATGGTTGGGTATTTTTTTGGAATAAAGATAGGTAAATCGCAAATACCTTACAGACAGACAGTATATAAGCTTGCACTTCACTAAAGGTGAGACTTTGAGGAAGTCTCACTGATTTTAATCTCTTTGTTTTCATCTATAAAATAAAACCAGGGCTGGGGAGGTAGCTCCCTGGTAGGGAGCTTGCCTAGCATGTGTAAAGCTCTGGGTTGAATCCCTAGCAATGACGGTAGGGGTGGGGTGGGGGCATTTTATACCTTCCTCAGGATCTGAGTAAAAACT
>LOEQ01006407.1:110342-127461 GCA_001685075.1 Bramus lutescens | reverse complement strand
GGAGAGCAGTCAGAGGAATGGAGGCAGGTGTAATGGCAGATAACCACAACCCTATCTCTCAGGAGGCTGACAGGGGCCTGAACAAAGTGGGAGATGAGGGCCGGATTTGATCTGGAAATACCTGCAGAGAGAGATCTGTGCAGCATCTACGCCCAGAACACCCGGGGCCCTGGGTCTTAAACTTACTTTTCTCCCTCCACCCCCTGCAAACAGACAGGAAGACTCTGAGCCACAAAGTGTACTAGGATCTGAGAGTAGAAAGATCAGTGCTTCGTTCTCAGCATCTCCAGGGGACCTAGGCTAGTGGAGGAAAGAAACACCGCCTCTCATATGCTGATGTAGTAAGATGCCTTTGGGGAGCATTAAACAAGCCTTAAACCATGAGCTCACGGGAGAGAAGCATCTTTTCTTTCCCACTTTCCTTTTTCTTTCCTTGGATTTTTAAAAATTTTTCAAAACAGGGCCTCTCTATGTAGCCCTGGCTATCCTGGAACTTGCTATGTAGACCAGGGTGGCCTCAAAATCACAGAGATGGCTGCCTCCGCCTCCTGAGTGCTGAGAGTAAAAGTGTGTGCCACCAGGCCTGGCAGAAAGCAGCACCTTGAAGAATGGGCAGAAGTTAACCGAGTGGACTGCAGCTAATGACAGTTCCTGGAGCTAGAGGAGGCACGTCCAAATAACAGGACACACAAGGAGTTGGATACCTTCAGAGAACTGCAGAAGGCTACCCGGTGGCCAGTGATGGGAGGGACCATGGGAGATAAGACCAAAGAAGCCAGCAGAGGTCCCCGTCTTAGTGGTTTGCTAAGCCACATCCGGGAATTCAAACTTCACTTTATGGCCCAAGGGGAATAGAGGGAGGATTTTAAGGAGGAAAGTGACATCATGACATATAAATTTGTCCTTCTGATGTTGAGCAAGAGGCTATTGGAGTCATCACAGATGATGATGGTGGACTGGACTCAGGCTACGTCAGTAAGAGGGGCAAAAGTCAAGAGTTAAAGAATTATGCATGTTATAAAAGCAATAGATCAGGTGTGTGTGTGTGTGTGTGTGTGTGTGTGTGTGTGTGTGTGAAGGGTCAAGAACAGTACTCCAATTTTTGTCTCTGCTCCAATGCTAGAGGAGGAGGAGAAGGCCCTCACACCACGAGGGCCCATAACACCACTGGGATGGAAAGAAGAAATGGGGGGAGGGAAGGACACAGCTGAATTGATTGTCAGGATTTAAGTTCACCTTTTTTTTTTTTGCTTTAAGGGAAAAGTATATGCAACCNCTTTTCTCCCTCCACCCCCTGCAAACAGACAGGAAGACTCTGAGCCACAAAGTGTACTAGGATCTGAGAGTAGAAAGATCAGTGCTTCGTTCTCAGCATCTCCAGGGGACCTAGGCTAGTGGAGGAAAGAAACACCGCCTCTCATATGCTGATGTAGTAAGATGCCTTTGGGGAGCATTAAACAAGCCTTAAACCATGAGCTCACGGGAGAGAAGCATCTTTTCTTTCCCACTTTCCTTTTTCTTTCCTTGGATTTTTAAAAATTTTTCAAAACAGGGCCTCTCTATGTAGCCCTGGCTATCCTGGAACTTGCTATGTAGACCAGGGTGGCCTCAAAATCACAGAGATGGCTGCCTCCGCCTCCTGAGTGCTGAGAGTAAAAGTGTGTGCCACCAGGCCTGGCAGAAAGCAGCACCTTGAAGAATGGGCAGAAGTTAACCGAGTGGACTGCAGCTAATGACAGTTCCTGGAGCTAGAGGAGGCACGTCCAAATAACAGGACACACAAGGAGTTGGATACCTTCAGAGAACTGCAGAAGGCTACCCGGTGGCCAGTGATGGGAGGGACCATGGGAGATAAGACCAAAGAAGCCAGCAGAGGTCCCCGTCTTAGTGGTTTGCTAAGCCACATCCGGGAATTCAAACTTCACTTTATGGCCCAAGGGGAATAGAGGGAGGATTTTAAGGAGGAAAGTGACATCATGACATATAAATTTGTCCTTCTGATGTTGAGCAAGAGGCTATTGGAGTCATCACAGATGATGATGGTGGACTGGACTCAGGCTACGTCAGTAAGAGGGGCAAAAGTCAAGAGTTAAAGAATTATGCATGTTATAAAAGCAATAGATCAGGTGTGTGTGTGTGTGTGTGTGTGTGTGTGTGTGTGTGTGTGAAGGGTCAAGAACAGTACTCCAATTTTTGTCTCTGCTCCAATGCTAGAGGAGGAGGAGAAGGCCCTCACACCACGAGGGCCCATAACACCACTGGGATGGAAAGAAGAAATGGGGGGAGGGAAGGACACAGCTGAATTGATTGTCAGGATTTAAGTTCACCTTTTTTTTTTTTGCTTTAAGGGAAAAGTATATGCAACCCTGCAAAGGTGGGTGTGGTCTCACCTGAAATCGAAGGGTGGAAGGAGCCCTCAGATGAACTTTTAAGCATCGGAATCTTAAACAATGAAGAGCCAAGCTCATTCTTCTTCCCTAGACCAATTTCTCTCTCCAGGCTCGCTCCTACAGCCTGACAAAAATTCTTGGGACGTCCCCAAGGAAAAGAAATCTTGTTTTTTTGTTTACATTTTCAGACTCTTTTGGGACGTCCACTCATTTTCTCAGGATCACAAACCAAGCCATCTGCAGGGCTAATATTAAAACATTAGCATCTTAGGTTCCCACACACCACTTAGCTGCTCAGAGTTCCTGGGATGGAAGGCTGAGATGGTCCACATCGTGATTCTAGAACGGCTATGCAAACCACTCTTAGGACGCCAAGGTGGATT
This sequence comes from Bramus lutescens, assembly GCA_001685075.1. NCBI lineage: Eukaryota > Metazoa > Chordata > Mammalia > Rodentia > Cricetidae > Bramus > Bramus lutescens. The sequence continues at coordinate 124,688 of LOEQ01006407.1, read as the reverse complement.
ATGGGGATCTGTGCCAAGGGCTGAGGCTCTCCGTGGCATTGACTCCAGGTAAAGACTGGAGGCTTTGAAAGAACACAGAGGACTTGTGCTTAGTTTGCAGGGAATGACTGGCCCAGCTGGGCCATCCTGAGAGCCCTGGGGCCTTGGCCGTGCTCAGCTTCTCCACTGTTAAGTTGAGAGGTGGGGGAGGGGATTAACTTTCCAGATAAACAAAGGGGGTATAAAATAACGACACTGATGATATTGTATCATTTAGGAAAGAAAATGTGACTTGGGGCCCATGGTCACCTCTTTGACATCCAGTTTGCAGCAGGCACACTTCTTAAACATTATGTGGTGATCCGAGTTTACCACACTCTGCTCAGCTGGTGCTAATACGTGTGGCTCACGAAACAAGCACGTCACCGTGTGATTGTGATAAAAGCCCCCTTGTCCCTTCCCTCTTCAGTTAGAGGGACCTGCTGGAGCTGGAGGGGCAGCCTAGTGGTACAGCGTTTACTAACAGCCCTGGATTCAGTCTTTAGCACAGGGGAGACAGAGCACCCCCTTCAATGTCACGGCCATATCAAATTGTCATGAAGAAAGTTTCCAAGTGCCTTGTCCATGATCCCCGCCCCTTGATTATCCCAGACTGGTACAGACTTGCAGAACCAAGAAAGAACCCATGAGTCATACACATGCAAAACGTGACTAGGTTTTAAAATTCTTTGACAGTTTCATTCATGTATACTATGTATTTTGGCAATTTCCAACTTTTTAAAAGCACTGCTTGAGGAGGGAATTCCCATCTCTCTCTTATCCAGTCTGGTCTGCACACAGCAGTCTGCTTTCCTCTCAAATCCTTCTACTCCATTGTCCTGTTCCTTCTGCACTGGGAGATGTTCTTTCTCAACCTCCATCTGACCTGGCAGGCTTTTCCCGGGAAAACAGCCCTGGAATTCCTGCTGAGGTGTGTGTATGTGTGTGTGTGTGTGTGTGAGAGAGAGAGAGGGGGGGGAGGGAGAGAAAGAGAGGAATATGGCACAGTAAGAGAGCCTTCCCAGGGTCACTTGGCAGGAAGGAAACTGAGCAGTGCTCTAGAGCCTGGAACTGCTTCTCAACTTTTCTCACAGGGCATTGCTGTAACTGCCTTCCCTTGACCATTTTCAATCTCCTCTGAGAGGAGCTATCCCGCCACTCTACAAATGATGGGAGACTTGTCTGAGCTCCTCGGTGCCCATTCTCCATCACCAAAGGCCTTGTTTGAGGTGGTTCAAGAATGAGGCAGAGTGAGAATTTAATGACCAGAAAAGATAAAAGTAGGCACGCATGCTTGTACATATTGCCACTGCCCCAGGATGTGGCTGAGGGATCCAAGAGACAGAAGTCTTTAAAGCAGTGACATTTCTCCCCACCTCATCTGGAGCTGCATCTCCTAATGTCACCAAGATGCCACATGGCTCATCTAGAACAACTGAAGGCCAATGACATTTAGAGAGGTCTGGCCCCGGCATGTAGAATCTGGATAAGGCAGTGTCACAGTTAGTTTCAGTTGTCAACTAGACACACCCAGGGTGAAGGAACCTCAGAGTTTAAGGAACTGTCTCCATCAGACTGGCCTGTAAGCATGCCTGTGCATCATAGTTTTGATTGCTGATTGATGGAGGAGGGCACAGCTCACTGTGAGCAGTGCCATCCCTAGACCTGGACTATGTAAGAAAAATAACTGCTATGGGGGATGGCAGAGGCAGGCAGATCTCCATGAGTGTAATGCCTGTAGACTAACTACATAGGGAGCTCCAGACCAGCCACGGTTACATAGTTAGCCCTTGTTTTAAAACAACAACAAAACAAAGCCAACCAACCAACCAACAACAACCAACCAACCAACAACAACCAAACAACCAAACAACAAACAACCAACTAACCAACCAACCAACTAACCAACCAACCAACCAACAACCAACCAACTAACCAACCAACCAACCAACAAACAAAAACCAACAGAAGAGTTAGTCTGGGAGCAAGTCAGTAAGCAATTCCTCCATGGCCTCTGTCTGCTTCAGTCCCTACCTCTAGGCTCCTACTTGTCTGAGTTCTTGTCCTGACTTCCCTCAGTGATGGACTGTGATGTCAAGGTATGAGCCAAATCAACCCTTTCTCCCCCCAGGTTGGCCTGGTCCCTGTTTATGACAGTGACAGAAAGTAGACTAGCACAGAAGGCAGCTCTCGTGCCTCACAGCATAGCACATAGCGTCTCCGTAATTCTCTGGGCACCAGCAGTAATCAGACACCACCCCCTTTACCTTTGTATTTCCCGACTTGAGCAAGAATGACACCAGGATGCCCTGAGCAGGTTTCATTCTAGTAGAGAATTCTGTTTCCAAGGAGACAAAGTGGCCTAGCAGTAAGACAAGAGAAGCTTCTGGCCAGCAGGAAGCAAATGGTCCCGTGAATCCTGTGGTTTTAGAAAGGTCACATGCAGGCCTCCAGTCCTTAATGCGCTGTTATACAAACAAAACTGAACATTGTGCTCTGAGTATGTTATTAAAAAAAAAAAAGTCTCAAAAAGGGAATGAGAATGACTTTGGGAAATGAGCTGCTAATTCGCCCACCCCGACTCAACTTTCTCTGAAACCCTAAGCCCAAATACATTTCCTACCTTTAATTTGATTCAATTTTCTCAAGTATTTTGTCCCCGTGATGGAAAACAGCAATAACAGAGAACTCTAGGCATTATATGTGGACTATTTGGAGTGATTTTGTTACTCAGGACAGTTAGTATTTTTTTTTTGTACTAACTAGAATTGGGTCATGGAACAACTGGAAGCTATCCCTAGGTCAAGCCAGGGATACTATTAAACTTCATGCACGGTATAAGATAGCCTCCAACAACAAATAATGTTGGCCCTAAAATGTCAATTGTGTGTGAGAAACCCTGCTCCGGAGAGATGGAACAGACCGTAACAGTGTTCTTCTCATGTTCAGCTTGCTGTACCTGGCTCTATATGGTTGCATGGGACCTTCACGCACTATACCTACCCTGCAAGGCGGGCACTGTTTTCATCAATGCACAGTTAATAGATCTCAACTGCAGAGACGTCACATGGTTAGTCACCATCAAACAGTTGTGAGCTGTCATGTGGGTTCTGGGAATTGAACCCAGGTCCTCTGGAAGAACAGTCCATGCTCTTAACCACTGAGCCATCTCTCCAGCTGGAAACTCTTAAGAATGCATTCTGATAAGCATCAGTATTTCTTTTTTTTTTTTTTTAAAGAAAGCTACATGGCCGCCTCCTGTTTAGCAACTGAGACTTCAATATTTTATTCAGTGAATATTTGATGTGACATATTTTCGAACTGACAGCTGTTCGGATGAGTTAGTCATCTCTGCAGTGAATCAGTTACTTACAAATGGGCCTGTTGTTTCCTGAGAACCTAAACACCACCTCCCCCATATTCTGACCTGTATCCAAAGCCATTTCCTGCCACACCAGGGACATTTCTTCACACAGGTGTATTTGTTTAAAGGAAGGCTCTCTAGCCAACTCCTCAAATGAGAGAACCTCAAAATGTCATGGCTGGACGATCCCGAGAGACCTCTCACTGAAGAGATTAGGAAAGAGAGCAGAGACAATGAGAGATTGCCCAGTCACACAGAGAATTGCCTGCAGAGCTGAGAGTTCATTATATTTTCATTTACTATTCCGGGAGATTTCCCAACTTCACTGGGGTAATTCCAAGGAGTAAGACAGAGGGGCAAATTTTGTCTAAAGTTATCATTAATCAAAGAAATTTAAAAGTATACTATATCTTGAATAAGACCTAATTTATGATGGGTAAGCTCCATTGTCAACTAGACTAGATTTCAAGTCACCTAGGCAGTTGGTGAGCCGGGGCTTCTCCCTCCTTCTCTTTCTCTCTCCATCCTTTCTTTTTCCATTTTCCATCCCTCTTTTTCTCCCTCCACCTATCCTTCCTGAATGTATTAGTGAGGGTGTTCCCAAATGAGACCCACCCTGAATGTGTGCAGCTCCAATTCCAGAGCTGGGGGCCTCGGTGGAATAAAGGAAGAAAAAGAAGAAAGCCAGCGGAGGACCAGCATTCTCGCCTTCCTGCATCTTTTCTGTCATGAAGACAGGCACGACCACATGTGCCTGCTGCTACAATATCTCATCCAAGCGCATGGAGCCTGACAACCACATAACGACCCCTCGGAAACCAGGACCCCAAACAAACCCTCCCTCTCTTATGTTGTTTCTGCCTGATATTCTGTCACGGCAGTGAGAAAAATCATGAATACATTACTACATTAGAAAGTGGGGGGGGGAAACCACAAGGCCTGTTGATGGGAACAGATAGGAAACAGAGCAAGCTAGCATGGATCTGGCTGCCTAAAATCTCTAAGAGCACCAGTGTGAGGTCTGGTGTGACTCTAGGGCCATGCCAAGACACTGATAATAGTTGACCGTGGGATTCCTCAGTAGAATATTCCAACAGGAAGCAAAGCACACAGATGTTTGATTTGTTTTTGAAATCTGAGATTTGTTTTTGAAAACACAAGGAATGTGTATAGAATCTGCTTTCAAAGACCCTCATCATTTGTTTGTTTGTTTGTTTATTTATTTATTTTTTGCCTCCTTGATATCCAGCAAGTCAAGAACAGAATGTTGATTGCCACAACCCAGAAGAGAGCAGAAAACAGTGACAAGCTATCTGCTCTAGGGGCCAGGCTCCCGCCCTCCCCTGCAGACACTCTGATGGCATGACTTGCGGCCATACTGCCTATAACTTCAGTCACTGAGCTTTGAAAAATAATAGAAGGTTCTAGGCTTTGAGGAGGCAGTCAGGTTCCTTGACCTGCATCTTTCTTTACTAGCCTAGGAGGCCGAGGTTGTTTCTCCTGAAGTTCAAAGGGAAGGCACTCCGTCATGGGGCCTTTGGAAAAGAACTCAGCTGTGCGGTGAGTGGCTCTCACGTAGAGCAGTCCCCAGCGGTGGTTCCAAATGTCGAAATCAGAATCCGTGTGAATTCAAGGGTCTTGGCTGCTCTCCTTTAGTCTTGTGCGCTATATTGATTTCCCCGTCTATTCTATTCTAATCTTACAGTCTATTTTTCTCTGTGTCCAGCAATCCTTCTTGTACAATATAATCGTGTGGAAAACACTTAACATTTTTTTAGAAACAGTTATACATTGTATGTGGGAGTGGGCGCGTGAAGGTGGGTGGGCATGCGCATACCACACACATACCACAGTGCTCGTGTGGAGGTTGGCTACAATCTTTAGGGGTCAGTTCCAGTCTTCTATCATAGGGATACTGGGAACTGAGTTCATGTTGTCGGGTCTGGAGACAGGTGCTTTTATTCAGTGAGCCGAGGACTCCTTTCTTGAGCCACTGAATCCAAATTTCTGAAATGAGACCTATTAATAATTTCCTAAAACCTCCCCAAGGTAATTATATGCTCGAGATGTAATATTCTAGATTGATTTTTCCCACCTTCCCTCTCTCCTTCCTCATAGGCTAACCTGAAAAATCTAGCCACCACCACCAATAGTTCTGAAAGGCAGAAGATGTTGTATACCAAGGCGCTGCCCAGTGAATAACTAACTCTTAGGGAAAAAAATGCACCCAAAGGCCTGAGATTTCCCACACTGCTCCAGGCTGTGAGAAACTGAAAGGGAGTATTTTCTTCCTTTCTTGACTTTTTTTAGTTACTCATATTAATGATATTCAGACTGACCCAATAAAAAAGAAGTAAGATACCACCTGGATTCTAGGCACACTTAAGGTTCTGGTGGGCCATCACCTCCCCCTTTTTTCTAAACGAAACGACCCAAGTTTACCCCCATTTTTCCATATAGAAATTGCCTATATTCTTTGATTACAATGCTCTATTCTTCCTTCAGACTTTTTGGTGTCTTCCTACCCCCTTCTCTCTTTTCTCTTTCTTTCCTTTTTTTTTTTTTTTGGAAGAGTCACATAGCCAGGCTGGCATGGCCTCAAACTCTCTAGGTAGCAGAGGATGGCCTTCAGATTATCACCCTCTTGACTCCACTTCCCAAGTGTTGAGAGTACAGGTGTGCACCACCGTAACTGATGCATATGGATGTGTACAGAGCTAGCGATCAAACCCAGGGCCTTGTGCATGCCAGGCAAGTGCTCTACCAACTGAGCTATACCTACTTTCTATGGAGAGTGGGTCTCATGCAGCCAGGCTGGCCTAAGATGACCTTGAACTGCTGGACTCTTCTGCTTCCACTTCCAGGATATAGAGACTACAAAAACCACCTCGCCATGCCTGATTTACTTTAGCATTCGAAAACAGAACCGTGTGTCCCTTCAAAGAGCATCTAATGCATTGCAAGGGAGTGACTCAGAGCTCAGAGCAGTGGGTGGAAAGCTGGAGCTACAGAGAGATGTTTGGCTGTACAAATTCCTTTATTCGGAGGCTCTATGACATCCTGTCTGTAAGTCACTTCTGGGTTTTCCTGTTCAGTAAAGATCGGACTCTGGACAGTACCCCCAAACCTCTCTTAATCCTCTTCCCTTGCTGCCTCTGCCCCTATTGTGCTGTTTGAGTTTTTATTCTTTCTCAATAACTGACTCTTCCGCGGTTTCCCTTTTCAGCTCAACGATCTTGATTACGGTAGAGAGACTTATTCGTCCCACCCTTTACCCTTCTCTGATCTGTGCTTCCTCCACCAAAAGCTGACCGCCTATCTCCTCTCCTTCACAGGGCGTGGCTACCAGCATGCCTTAGCCTCTAGCTTATGGGCAGTTCTAAGTGTAGGCCTTGTTTCTGCTCATCTCTCCTGTCCCTTTGTTACTGCCAGAGAAAGACAATAAGAGCAGCCCGTGGCCTGTTGGTGTGCAGAAAATAAAAGCAGATGCATCCCACCTACAGCTTAGAGCCATTTAGCTGAGTTCAACCAAAGCAAGCGGAGACCTGCGGCCAAGCCTTAGACTTTGTCACACAGCAGGGAGCTTATGTCTACCATGAGCCTGACAGCTGTTCCAATAGCCCTCTGTTGAGTTGAGACAGAACTCAACTGTGCTCAACCCCACAGAAGTATCTCAAGGGAATGAGTGATCCTGACAGCATGAGGGATGGCAGTCCCTTTCTTCCCTTGGGACTGGGATGTCAAGACATGAAAGCCTATAAAGGTTGAGCATACTTAACCCAAAGGCTTACAATTAGAAATGCTTCCACATCTGAATCTTCATGACTATTGACAAGCAGACCTCTCCATACCTGCTCTCCAATGGGTCAATGTACAAAGTTTGTTTTAAATGAAAAACTATTAAAAGGCTACCTACAGACTACATATAAGGTATATGTATAAAACAAACACATTTTGTGATTCTATCTCCAAGGCATCTCATTGTATATAGGCAAAGATGCTGAAATAAGAAAACATTAAAATCTCAAATGTAAACATCTCTGATCCCAAGCCTGTTGCACAGTGGTGACTCAATCTACCAGAGAAAGAATACAAGAGGAAGGGAAGCAGAAATCAAATTCCAGAGTAGGAAGGACCATCAGGAGGCCTGGAGGAGGAGAAGGTGCCCACAACAGCCTTGCTCATACATAATAGCCCTGAGAACACAGCTTCTCTGGTACAAATCCAGGGCCCATGAGTCCAATTCCTGGCAGGTCAGGCAGAGCAGCCCCTGACATTGGGTCAGGGGCTCACTTAGCCACTCACTCCTATAGATCACTATGGCTTTTTTTCTCTGTCTGCACCCTTTCACTCTTCAAGGGGCTCCAAGAAGTTCCCGCAGACCTATGTATGAGTTCTTCATCCTCTGCTCTAACCTATTGCTGCGATTGTTGCTTTCCTTACTGATGTCAGCACCAGTTCCTCTGAGTTTCTACATGTAGACTGGAGACCAACATTGCTTAGCAGAATCCATCAGGCCTACAGCGCCACACTGAGACTGTGAACTGAATAGCTACCAGATTCTTGGTATTTCCTTTGTGATTCAGCCATGGTTGGTTGATCTAGACCTTATCGTGTAAGCCAATCTAATCTCCCTTTAAAATATATTCATTCTCTCAGTTCTGTTCCTCTAGAGCAGTGGTTCACAACCTTCCTAATGCTGACCCTTTACTACAGTTCCCCATGTTTTGGTGACCCCAATCATAGAATTATCTTTGTTGCTACTTCATAACTGCAATTTATTTACTGTTATGTAATGCAAACATCAGATATGCATAGTATCAATATATGACCCAAAGGGGTCAGGACCCACAGGTTGATGACCTAGAGACCTGACACACTTGTGAGTTAGTTGGTTAGTTAGTTGGAGACAGGATATGACTATGTATCCTAAACTGGCCTTGATCTGGAGTTTCTCCTGCCTCCTGATGCATCTGCCAAGCCTTTGCTTCAGCCTCAGGAAGAGATGGAGGGCCAGAGGGAAGGGTTCAGGCAGAATTTGGTGGAATTGGTTGGTTGGAGAGACTCGGTTCTAAGGGTTGTATACATGCTACCTTCCATCCTCAGCTCCTACCTCTGTCTAGATGTCCTGAGGCTTGGGATGGTTAGGGTTGCCAAAGAGAAACCTCTCTTTTTGCTCATAAATGAATCTGATCAGTTTCCTGGCCACAGGTTGCCTATCTTCTATATTGAAATAGTCGGAAGCTGGTTGAGGGCAGTCAGGGAAGGAATGCACTCACTGAGCCTTTCAAGGAGACCGAGCAAAGCTGATCTACCGAGCTCTGGCACACAGCCTCTTCCTTCCTATGCTCTCTTTATATAGTTCCAAGAGCCTTGGCTGCACTTCTCCTGTCTCAACTGATCACGTGGGGCGAATCTATGCAGAAACCCTTCACAGTGGCCACAACAGCCAACAGCCGGACTGACAAAAAAAGACAAAAGCTGATGGGAGAGCTGCAAAGAGCATTTGACAAAGGGCAAACTGCTTATAATACCTCACTGGCGGGGGAAGACATCTCTGTAGTGTATTATAGACCAATACAGTATTAGCATTATTAGGAATAACACTGATTCACACAGAAGCTAGACAACACCAGTATCTATTTAGGAAGGCAAATCTACAGCCCCAGGGAAAGGTCGAAGTACAGAGGAAGTGGCCCCTACAGGAGAGCAGCAGTTACTGCAGATCGGGAATCACTTACCTCTGAATGTTATCTTCAAGCTGCTTGACTTTGAGCTCATCCTCCTCAGACTGACGCCTCCTGGCTTCCTCCTCCTCTGCTGTTCCCGCAGGCATACCCTGCAGCAGCCATTTTTCCCGGAGCACTTTGGACTGTGGGAAGGAGGAAAGACAAGAGGTAAGATGATACCTTTGGGCCCACACCTTTCTCCGGACTGGCAGGTCTTCACCATCAGATCCACCACTCAACCGTTCAGCTTGATCAATGGCTGACTCCTTGACATGGCTGTCTACTTCTGCTAGGCCAAGCAACCAGGATTCCTGGACTGTCTTTTTTCTACATCTTTTTGTTTTGTTATGTTCTTAAATTCAGTTGTGTAATTATTGAGAACCTACCCAGCTCCAGTCTGGTTGCCAAAAAACCAACCAAACAACCAAACAAACAAAAAACCAATTCCTGCCTTACACACCTTCTATTCCAGTAAGAAGAGAAAGAAGGCATAGTTTCTGCTCACATATGCAGATACATGCATATGTGTGTATTTCCATATATATGCTCACACACATGCATGCACATATAGATGCACCCCCACAATGACTCTGCAAATTCAGGAAGTAGAGAGAGGAATAAAGAAAGCATTGCTGTATTTATGAGCTGGGTCTCAAGGGCTTCATTGATGAGGTGACATTTCAGCAGAGAACTACATGAAGTAAGGCATTGGCCTTACTGATGCCCTGACCTGGGGAAAGGAGGACCTTGAGAGAGTGTGGTTGGTGTCTGTGCTTTCTATTATTAACCATTCTTTTTTTTAAAAAAAATCAAAAATAGAGTAAACATAAAAATATATATCCAGATTAAATAATCGTGAATATCTTGCCATATTTCCACATTATTAAGGCTTTTAAAAGATTTATTTAAAGTTTTTTAGTGTGTATGTGTTTGTGTGTGCACATATGTGAGTGCAGGTGCCCTAAAAATCCAGAAGAGGGCGCTGGATCCCGTGGAGCTGGAGTTACAGGTAGTTGTAGTGAGCTGCAGCGTGTGGGTGCTGAGAGCCAAACTCAGGTCCTCTGTAAGATCAGTATGTGCACTAACCACTGAACCATCTACCTAGCCCTGCTGCCAAAGCATTTTAAAGCAAATCTCCAACACCTCTCCCATTGATATTTGAATCTGAGTCTCCAAAAAGACAAGGACATTTTTCTATGCAACTATAGCCCCATTGTAAGATTTTCTAAGCCCATGTGACATCCAGTCCATATTGAAATGGTCTTTTTAAAAAGTCCAATGTCATGCTTCCTCTTAAACTTTTAGTAGCTGCGTGTGGTGGCTCATGCCTTTAATCCTAGCACTCTGGAGGCAGAGGCAGGAGGGTCCCTGGGAGCTCAAGGCCAGCCTAGTCTACAGAGGGAGTTCCAGGACAGTCAGTGCTGTTACACAGAGAAGCCCTGTCTCAAAACTCACCTATCAAAATAAATAAATAAATAAACCCTTCAGTGACTCACATGCATCCCCAGAAGTGTCTCTAATGTGTTAAAATCATACACCCCTCCTGTGTCAGCGTATGAATATACTATAGAGGGGGAATAAAACATTTTCACTTCAGTTCAATGGTTGGGAAAGGATGGTTACTACTTTGGAAGATGAGCTAAGAACAACACAGGACAAGAGCATGTTTGGGCTCCCTAAAATGAAGAGCGGGCAGAGGCGGGCGAGGCACTCTCACTTTGTGGCCCCTACATGGGAGGTAGCAGCTGCAGGATGTCTGCAGAGACGGGTCTTATGCATCACGGTTGAGGACCAGAGAGAATCCATGAGTGGACCAGACCTTACAAGAAACAGAAAGTAACAGAAAAAACAAGACAAATGTCAACAGTGCTGGACTGAGGGCTTAGTAAATCGTTTCATTATAAACCATCATAGAGATGCTGGTTACTCTCACAGTGTACTAAGAGGCAAACTCAGGGGCCACAGAAATGGCTCTGCAGTTAAAAGCATGGATTGTTCTTCTACAAACCTGGGTTCAATCTCCAGCTCCCACGTGGTTTCTAACAACCACCTGCAACTCAGGTTCTAAGGGATCTGACTCTCTCTTCTGACCTCCTAAGACCCTGGGTATGCCCGTGGTACGCAAACACTCTTGTAGGCAAACACTATGCAAATAAGATAAAGATGAACTTCCAGTACTCCGTGAGTTTTCTCACATCTAAGTGATTACTGCATAGTTAAAGCGACTGGAGATAGGATTTGCTGCCTACCTTTCATAGTTTATCCTTCACTCCAGACCATCCATCCACCTCTAATCTTACTAAAGTTGTTATTGACTGCATTTGTGGGTGATGGTTAGACTGTGGATAACTTGACTTTTCTAAAAGAAAGTGGCTAAGACTCAGACAATAGCTATTTTCTACTTTCCCCCATTTTCCTGTGTGTGTATATGTGGCATGCCTGTGTATATGCATATTTATGCATGGCTGTGGGCATGCATGCCACATGTATATATCCACGTTGGGGCCTGAGGTTGATGCCAAGATCCATACCTAATTGCTCTTTCCACCTGACCCACAGAGGCAGGAGGTAATCAATCAAACCCAGAGCTTCCTAATTTAGTTAATTTGGCTAGCCAGCTCTCTCTGGGGAATCCCGTCCTGGCTTTTCAAGGTTGGAACTGTAGGCAGGTGATCATGCCCAACTGGCATTTACACGGTTTCTAGGGATCCAAACTCAGGTACGAGGCTCACACAGAAAGCGCCTTTCTGAGCCATCTTCCCAGCCTGGTATCTGTTTTGCCTCACTTGCCCTCTCATACCATTTCCCTCCCCCCTTCTCCTAACCCGCGAGTCTTTCCCTTTCCTCCTCGTTATGCCCAATAAGAGTTTTTGTTTTCATAATTTGGAAGAAGCCAATCCAAAACCTCTAATGAAAGTGATGGAGTCTTACCCTTTGCTCACATTCAGGGTGTGGTACATGGACGTGATAGGAAAAGTTCAGAGGCAAGTACCTTCACCAGTGGATCATCCTACTGGCCCAGAACGCTTACGTTTTTAACACTGAAGCTTTATACATACAAATAGCCAAGAAAAATCTGAATTAGTGTTAAAGGTTCAAAATAGTAAAAGATACCTTAATATCTTTGCAATAAAACTCCTTATACCTTAAGAGCTTTTCAACGAATGACCTTAATGGGTTGATGATGAATATTTTTCTCAGCCACAATTTAGTGTTTGGTGTCCCCCACCCCCACCACCATTCTGTTGTCCCTAAAGGAAAGGTTGTGGTCTTCAAAATGTAACAACAACTTTACAGAGGAGAAAGCTCTGCTCAGAATTGCCCGCCCCTGAATAAGACTGAAGATGTGATGCTAGCCATTGTTCCTGATAGTGCTGATCAACACTCCACAAATGTGGCAGTCCCAAGGGATGCATGTTGTGATACACATGGAACATAGACTCTACCCTGGGACTGTGAAAAGACTAATAACATAGACAAATCTCTGTCCATTCAACCAAAGGGCAGAAGAGGAAAATTAAGTTCAGCCTGCCTGGGCTGGGGTAAGGCATTCACTGATTTATTTTTTTAATTCACGCTATCACAAGTCATGTTATATAAAAAATAAAAATAAAAGATTAGAAACCAAAACCATTTTTTCAAAAGAATAATGATGGCTCTTGTTTCATGAAATATTACAATATATTACTACAACTATGGGGATTAGATGAGAACAGCACCAGCTCAGGAGTGAGCAGATAAATGGAAGGAAAAGAATCATAAGGGGTGGACTTGGGTGTAAGGGTGAAATATGCGTGTGATAAAGATGACATTTAAATCAATGAGCGAAGTATGAATTAATAAATCATGTTGATGGCTCACTGAGAGTGAAAACATAAAGCTTTATTCTCACCTCATACCTTATTGAAAGATAAATTCTAGATAAATTCAAACTACTGAAGCATAGACAAGCTTGTGGGCAAACATTTGAGATGAAAATCTTCCCAAGTATGATTTTTTTTTTTTAGACAGGGTTTCTCTGTGTAACAGTTCTGGTTGTCCTAAAACTCACCTCGCTTTGTAGACCAGGCTGGCCTTGAACTCACTGTGATCCACCTGCCTCTACCTCCCAAGTGCTGGGATTAAAGGTGTGGGTCACTACTACCCAGCCCCAAGTATGGTTAAAAAAAAATAAGTACCACAATGTCAGATAAAATTTCATAAAAGTTATGGCTTGAGAACTCAAAAGAGCCCACATATAAATGTTTTTAAAAAGATAATTTGGATACAAATGTCAATATAAATTAATTTCACTCCAAGGCTGATGAAAACTGTGACAAAGACTGCACATACCAATCTATAGAAATAAGTGAGGTTATATAAATCACATGCCCTGTCAGGGAAACATATGCATGCTAAGTGTTTAGTTGGTTGTTTTATGATGTTCTTATTCTTTGTTTTTGAAATGATGATACAATCCTTCATTTTATAAACAAGAAAAACTAGTAAAGCTATCAAAATTGCTTACTGGCCTAATTTCTGAGTATTTCCTGGGAATTCTTGCATAAGAACATTAGCTATTAACTAAAGATAAACATCCAAACACAGCACTTAAAAGTTTCCTTTCATGGCTGTAGTATTTCATACACTGGTCATCTGTCTCAGTAAGGAATTGCTCACAGTTGCCATATAAAGTCATGGTGTCCTATTCTGTGGCATTACCAAACACTCCTTTTTTTTTTAAATGTTTTTATTGAGTATATATTTTCCTCCACTCCTCTCCCTTTCTCTCCCCTCTTACCCTCTCCCATGGTCCCCATGCTCCCAATTTACTCAGGAGATCTTGTCTTTTTCTACTTCCCATGTAGATTAGATCCACATATTTCTCTGTTAGGGTCCTCTTTGCTGTCTAGGTTCTCTTGGGTTGTGATTTGTAGGCTGTGTTTCCATACACTCCCAAAAGTCACAATGAGCAAGAATATTCAGCAAACAGACCCGTGCCCACACCACTTCCTTGCTTTCTATTTATTTGTTTTGATAGGAGACCAGTAGGTCTGTCTAAATAATTCATATCTCAGTGTACGACAATAACCATCCATAATTATTTGATATGTGAATATATGTAAATATAGATATGAGAGGGATACAAGAACATCAAAATTGTATCTTAATAAATATGAAACCCAGTTTTAATACTTTTCTAATTGATTTTTTTATATTTATTTATTTATTATGTATACAATATTCTGTCTGTCT
>LOEQ01006407.1:85143-107461 GCA_001685075.1 Bramus lutescens | reverse complement strand
ACACACACACACACACACACACACACACACACACACTGTTCTCTGTGTTGTGCAGGGCTAATTTGGAGACAAAGAATACAAATGTCTCAGTGCAGCTACAAACTGCAGACAGGATGAAACGGTGGTGGCTGTGGTTGTGGAGGGGGTTCTAAGGTTGGATTCTTTTCATTCAAATCACATGCATATATAATATAGTACAGTTTTAAATTTGGAAAAATAAATCATCAAGCCGGACGCTCCAAACGAGGCAAACAAGAGGGGTGGTCCCTGCTTAAGTAAGCCTTGTGGCAAAGCATTTCATGTGGGTGGGGCTTGTTTGAGGTGAGGGTAAATCAAACAAGGATCTCCCTGGGTTCAAGCGCTGGCCCTGCCTATTGCTATGTGCCTTAAGTAAGGTTTTAGCCCCCTGGGTCTCCTGAATGGAGACTGCCCAAACCACATGGCTGAAATGTGTCTTTATGTGTGAGACGATACATATAGAAAGCCTGGAACAGCGCTTGTCATGCAGCAAGCACTCATTCACCACTATCTGCTATTATTTCCTTTGCCACCCATTCATTTCTAGGAAATGCCTAGAAACCTGGCTGAGAGGGATGTATTTCTACCATCATTATTCCATTGGAATGCATACTTCACATTTTTCCTCAATACTTTGCCAGAGCAGACAATATACAGCCTAGGAACGAGACAAATAAGAACAGAGAGGCCTGCCCTTCCCATAGCAGACTTGCCAGTGTTTCGTGGCTGAAGTATACAGCAGTGTTTTATTGAGAAATGCTCAGCAGTAGATCACTTTCCTTTAGTCCCGCATAGGGAGAAACTTGTTAGGCAGGACATATGGGCGTTTCACAACACAACAGCCAAACCCCTGGGGGACACGGTGATGTTGAAGTCTGGCTGCCACGCTTAGTGTTCTTGGAAGCTTTGCTTTTATTTAGTGCCGTGTTTCTGGAGATGTAATCACATCACTGCTGCTCAAATCAATGTAATACATAAACTTTGAGAAATATCAGTTCATGATCTTGAGTCACTAGAATGCAATATCTAGGTAGGAACAGAATTGCATAGCCAAATTAGACCTGTGGGTGTTTTAGGAACCATTTTCCAAAGGACTCCAGTCATGAGCACATCACCAATACTACAGAATCCCAGAGAATGCCCCAAAGCATCACATTTCTGACAGTAGACAGGAAAAGCAGGGTTCAGGAGGAAAAGCCCATGTTTCAGCATCTTTGAGATACTTCATGATAAGGAAGGACCTCCACCCAGGTTCTGGGAATCCTAAAGAGCAAGTTTATTAGACTTTATCATTCATAATCATTGACTACCAAGACACACAGGTTTCTTGCATTTAAATCCAGAACAGGATACAATATGCTGTGTCTACAAGGTACCCATGATCCACGTGTTCTATGTTTATAGTCTTTCCCAAAACTTTCATAAGCTTTCCTACCCCTGCACCTTTCTATGTATGGAAAATTCTAACTCTTAAGATGTCCTCACATTGACAAATCATCTGCTGAACAGGACAATCAGTACAAGCAAGATGGGCCACCAGTCTGCCATCTACCTCTCTTTGGAATTAGGCATGAGTCAAGTCACAGGAGCTTGAGTGGGGCGCCCTAGAGGAACAACACACTTTTGGTCCCTGACACCTGCTTACACGGACCACCATGGACTCAGCAAACTGTCTCTCAGCTGACTAGCTTTTGATTCCAGATTTCCTCTTCCCTAAATCCAAAGCAAACCACGAACTCTTGAGACCTTCGGTCTCACCAATCCCATAATTCCACAATCCTGCAGCTCCTCTTAGCTCACATCCCCTATCGGGCATCCTGTGATAGCGATGGACAGAAAACCCAGTGTTCTGTTACCATGAATACACGCAGCTGGCACCTCCCTCGTCCTCCTCATCCTCCTCATCCTCTCTTCATACCTGGTCCTTCTGTATTCATCTCAGCAAGTGACATTACTCTCACAAATCATCCCATACTCTCATTTTCTTGAAAGATAAGGGTCCTGTTGATCCCACCCTCTGTTTTCTGTGTCTTTTTCTTAATGACACCAATGTAGATATTCTAGTTAGGCCTTTTAGCATACCAGAAGCTTAAATGTTTATACTTTAGTTCCATCTGGATTACTGTAATGATTTCCTTTCTGGTCCCCATTAACCAAATGTCTGTCTATAATTGTTACCAGAGGGGTATTCTTTCTTTATTTTTGAGACAAGGTCTCACTGAGTAGTTCAGGGTGGCCTTGAACTCAACATTTTCCTGCCTCAGCCTCCTGAGTGTTGGGATTACAGGCATGTGCTTCCACAGAAGACCACAGCAAAATTCTACCTAAAACCCAGACGCCTCTACTGCTATATTGCAAAGACCAGACTTCTCAGCATGGCCTAAAAGGTTGTCCTGAGTATCCCACAGCTTCACCATAAGGAGCAACCCTCAGTCCATATTCTTCCACCTCAACAACCCCATGAAGCTCCCTGACCTGCTGAGCTGGCACATGTCTTCCTGGCTTTACTCCTAATGCTTTCTCTAGCAATAATGGAGGCCTCTTGCTGCTTTATTTGACAAAAACTATCCCACCTTTGAAAGCTCAACTTAAATATCCACCAGACTGTAATGCAGGTGTAAAAGGCACCCGTGGGTTGCCAGTCATGGTTAGTCACACACCCCTGCTTATCCTGCCAGCCAGACTTACACATGAGTCAGCCTGAACCAATCAT
Source organism: Bramus lutescens (assembly GCA_001685075.1). NCBI lineage: Eukaryota > Metazoa > Chordata > Mammalia > Rodentia > Cricetidae > Bramus > Bramus lutescens. The sequence goes on along the minus strand of LOEQ01006407.1, from coordinate 104,730 downwards.
ATGCCTTTATCTTGTTGCAATGGTGACTGATGTAAGGGATGGCAAAGTCGCTGTGGGACAATGGTCTTTACCCTGTCAATTGTATTTTAATAAAACACTGATTGGCCAGTAGCCAGGCAGGAAGTATAGGTGGGGCGAAGAGAATTCTGGGAAGGGGAAAAGAGACAGTCTGCAGTTGTCACCCAGACAAAGAGCAAGCAAGATGTGACTGCCTTGCTGAAAAAGGACACCATGTGGTTAACACAGTTAAGAATTATGGGTTAGCCAGGCGGTGGTGGTGCACATCTTTAATCCAGCACTTGGGAGGCAGAGGCAGGCAGATCCCTATGAGTTCGAGGCTAGCCTGGTCTACAAGAGCTAGTTCCAGGACAGGCTCCAAAANNNNGAGCTAGTTCCAGGACAGGCTCCAAAACTACAGAGAAACCTTGTCTTGAAAAAACAAAAAAACCCACAAAAAAGAATTATGGGCTAATATAAATTATAAGAGTTAATAAGAAGCCTAAGCTAACAATAAGTTTATAATTAATGTAGACCTCTGTGTGTTTCTTTGGGACCTAAAGGCTGCAGGACCAGGCAGGACAGGAACAAGAAGAATGGGTAAGTGATGTTTCCAAGGGCAGACACCAAGTATCAGGACAAGAGAATTAACCCCTCCTTTCCTCTAGAGCACTGAGGGGGCACTTGTCCTAGTTGCCATTTGGCCAAGTCACACGGAAGTAAGGCGTCTATGTTGGAGACAATGAGGCCATGCAGAGAGGAGCAGAAGAAAGACAGAGAACAGGATCCCAAAGCATTGTTTGGGCCCCAGGTCTACTTGGGCACAAAGCCAGAGCTATCCTCTGAGTCTCTAAACTATCAATACTGAAACATCTACCTGCGGCTTAAGCTAGCGCGAGTGACGCGTATGTCACAATGCAAAGTGTGCTGTCAGTGCAGAAACCTTGCCTGCTCCCTCCCAAGACCTTTCCACACCCAGCTTTCCACATCCACCCTCTCCATAGGTTGCAAATATTTTCTTTCTTTATGGACCAGGTCTTTTTCTATAACCCAGGCTGATTTTGAGCTTGCCATTCTTTAACTTCTTGGGATGTGGTCTTTCTACATTTAGTACTTCAAATACTTCATTCATTTTTATGAACTTAGACATCTTCACCCGCTATGAAGCTGTGGGCCGCTAGGGGGCAAGGGACAGTGGCTAAAGCTGAGGACACCTCAGGATGAACACATGTAATCAACACCTGCTCAACAGCTCTAAACAAATGGACTGCCCGCCGCCTCTTTGCAATCCTCTGTGTGCGTTCCCATTTATCCTTATCTCTCACTCAGATACATTATGAATTTGCCCTTGTGATCAATGGCAACAAATATATTATTGAATACACATTAGCCACTAGTCAGTAGAATTGAGTGTCAAAATGATGGAGGTATTGATCCATTCGGATCACCATTGCCACGCACATGAGAAAAGGGTTGACAAAGCCAATCTGGGAAAGAATCGGGAAGAGCAGAAGTAGTAATTGCAGGGACAGCCTAATGGACAATGGTAACAGCAACTGGGAGGGTCAATGCTCCCCGGGAGACATGAAATGAACTCAATCCAATAGGAAGATTTCCGGGTGCTCCCACTATCCGGGAGGCCTCACAAGCTCTGCCTATTGTCTTTCTGTAAAATCATATGCTTTCCTAGCAGGTATTTTCCAGAAGCATCACAACATCATAAATGCTGCAAACTCTTGGTATAGTAAGGGGCATTTTCTAGAGCATAGTACAAGCTGTCCAAAGGGGCTACCGAGTCTGGCAGGAAGCTGTCATGGAGGGAGTTAGGGAAGCCTCTCTCTGCTTTACTCCATAAGACTCCCTTGCACTCCTGCTGCATGGGACACGGTAGGGACACTGGGAAGTGCAAGGTGTAGCTAGAGGCTCAGGAAGTCTGCTACTACTTCACTTAACAAAACCTGTCCAGCAGCATTGCTTAAAATATCCATGAAGCCATAGTGGCAGCCTGTAGATCCAAGGATTGGCTAAGCTAAGCTCAGGGAGAGGCAGAGAGAGGCAGGGAGAGGCAGGGAGGGGAAGGGAGAGGAAGGAAGAGGCAGGGAGAGGCAGGAAGAGGCAGGAAGAGGCTGAGATGGGGAGTTTCAAGAAGCAGATAAACCATTTCCTCTTCTGAAACCTTACCCTGACTTGGGCTAACACCTAGAATCCCAGGGCAATGGGAAGAAGCCAGAAGACCTACTCAAGATACTGTTTCTATCCAGAGATTTCAAAAGAAGAAAAATAAAAGTGGTGAAAAGAAAAAAAAGTACAAACGGTAAATATAATATTTCTTCCTCTGCTTACTTGAGAAAGCCCTGCTTTAACTCCACCCATGTTGAACTAAAGGGAATTTTGCATCCCTCACCGCCCCCCGCCCCCCACAGAGCCAGTAGCCAGCTGGTTCCCAGGCTTTTTGCAACCCAGAACAGAGAAAGAGGTACAAGACTGAAAACTGCAAGGAACAGTTTTAAATAGCTTCCCTTTGGAAAGCGAATGGGGGTGGAAGAGATGCCACACAGGAGAGAAAAGGAGAGAAGGTAGGAAAAAGCCAAGGACAGGAAGGACTTGAACATAGATGGGCATTCACGTAGAAAACAGAGGTGGGCTGGGGACGTAGTGCACAGGTGGCGTGCATGCCCCAGGTTCGATCCCAGTGCTGCAAACAAGTAGAAACTGAAGGAGCTGAGATGAAAGATTCGGGGAAGACAGCTTCAAGCTACTGTTTCATGGCTGATGAGAAGCATCTCTGGGGCTGTTCCCCCAAAAGAGGCCAACCAGGGTGCTGGGATTACCCTGCCAACAAAACTGTTTCATTGTGAATTTGAAGTCTAACTGGATCACCAGGGCACCCAGGTTTTAAATAGGTTACGCTAAGACATAAAATGTCACGTGAAAATTAAATTATGGAAAATCAACATGCAAATGGGGATTGGTGGAACTTCATCTATTAAGGAATCACAATGTCATTCCAGGCATGGCTGCATTATAATGACCTGTTTAGTGCTCCTGCAGAGTTGATGCTATTTCAGTATCTGAGGACAGAGAAGGAGGATGGGCTCTCAGAAGCAGGGTGACAAAGCACGAAATAATCAAGGAGGTGCCCACTCAGCTTTGCCCAACTGCCTGTCCAGTTAACAATAGATGATAAGCTTGCTTGGCAGACCTAGCACTATTGAAGACCAGTTGTCTCGTCTCACAGCCATTGGGTCACTCACTCTCTTGGCGTGAATGTCAAGGTCACCAATCAAGATGATTACTACATTCAGGCTTCCAAAATAGTTAGCTGAGCACAGAGATCACTCCCGTTTGTTAGGCCACTGTGATGTCTATTTGCTGGGAAACGAGTGAAGCACTTGTCTTAGTTACTGTTCTATTGCTGTGGAGAGACGCCATGGCCAAGACAACTCTCATAAAATAAGCACTTAACTGAAGGCTTGCTCACAGTTTCAGAGGGTCAGTCCGTGATCATCACGGTGGGAAGCTGACAGGCATGGTGCTGAAGGAGTAGCTGAGAACTTTACATCCTGATCTGCCGGCAACAGGAAGAGCAAACTTACTCCCAGTGATACACCTTCTCCATCACCCTTTCATCCTTCCCAAACAGTGCCACCAACTGGGCACCAAGCAATCAAAAATATGAACCTATGGGGGCCATTCTAATTAAAATTACCACATCAGTATTTAAGTCCGTAAATAGATTGGAAACTAAGGTAGTATATATAGTTTTGGATCCTGCAAAAATAAGCCATAGAAAGAAACTGGAATGTGTTGAAATAGTAACCTTAAAAAGTATTAACCAGTGCTACTGAGAGCTCAGTCTGTGAAGTGCTTGCCTTGTAAGGACAAGGACCTCAGTTTAATCATCAGGCACCTAGAGTTTGCATTAAAAAGCAAATTCCATGGGTGGTGGCAGCACACACTTAATCCCTCAGGAAGCAGAGGCAGTCAGATCTCTGTGAGTTCGAGGCCAGCCTAGTCTACAAAGTGAGTTCCAGAACAGCCAGGACTATTACACAGAAAACCCTGTTTCAAAAACCAAAACAACAACCACAAAATAAACCAACAAATTCTAGCCCTGAGGAGGCAGAATCAAGCAGATACCTGGGGCTCACTGGCCATGCAGCATAGCCGAGCCCGCTTGGCCAGTTCCAGGTTACTATGAGACTATATTCCCCACTCTTCCCAAAAGAAGGTGGACAGATATTGAAAAACCAACAGCAGAGACTGTTCCCTGCACCACCACCCCCCAGCCACACATAGACATGCATACATGTACCCATGCCTAGACACGCCCACACCACACACAGAGGGAGATGCTCAGCCAAAAGAACAAAAAGATCTCCTATCATCAAAATTGCTGCCTTACCAGGCGCTCATTTATCTTATGACATCTTCATGTGGCACGCAAAATTCTACAACTCGACCCATTTCCTGGGACTTAGTCTTGACTGGCATTTCTATTTATATAACTTTTCTTTATACAACCAATTCTGACCTCTAGCTGTTATCTGTGGTAAATAAGGGGAATGCCTTCTCCCCCCTCCTCGCATGTCAGAAATTATAAGGCCAAGAGAAGACTTTGAAAGAGACAAAAAAATGCTAATTGGTTCAAACTTTAAAACCTGCCTTTGAAAGGAACTTGAGAAACATCATGAGAGCTTAGATGAAACACTGTGATACTGAACTATCATCATAGGTAACTTGTTAATGTCAAGCCAAATACAAACCACAGCAATTTAGCTTCAGCTATTTTATGGGCACTTTATCGTGCGCAAGCACGCGCGCACACACACACATACACACACCGCACATTGAAATAAATAAATGTTTAAATAAATATAAAATTAAAGTATCCAAGGAGTAATGTGTGTAGGCTTCTGCAAAAACTGTCTCCTTTCGTGTAAGTGACTCAAGTGTGCGTGCATTTTAGTATTCAGGGAGATCCTGGGACACCAAAGGACAAGCATAATAATAATAGCAACAGAACTTAGCAGGTGTCAGACATTTTTGCAAGGATGGCTCTTAAGCTCTTCACTGAGTACTCAGACTAGTCTTGAGACATACATCTTTGGTGGCCTCAATTTTATTAATGAACACAACCAAGCTTGGTGAATGTGTAAACAGCCCAAGGTCATGAGAGACAGACAGTGGCCAAATGAATTTGAAATGGCGTCGTTCTGAGTCTAGAACACTGTCTGAGAGCATCCACCACTCCACAGACAGTAATACACACAATCTGGACATCTCCACATGCGGATGCAAACACCTTCCAGAGCAAATGAGATACTGAAGATGCTGATGGGGGATGTCCTTCTGTATATGTGTTGCTCTTACTGGGTAATGAATAAAGCTGCTTTGGCCTATGGCAGGGCAGAATATAGCCAGAATATATTCCACCAAGCTGGCTCTCTTGTCTCACTAAGATGGGCAAAGCCCAGGGGAAAAGCCTGAAGACAGAAGGCACCTGGACACTACATGGACCTGGTAACAAGCCATGTTGTCATGGGCTCCTATCCAATCTCAGAGCTGCAGACCATGGGACAGCTCAGGGGTTAGGTCACACCCAAAGAGAGTTGTCACAGAAGGATAAGAAACATAAAATAGGGTGCATAAAAATAGAGAGAGATCAGTATACATCCAGACCAAGAAATGTAAACAGTCAGAAACTAGCATGAATCCAGAGACATTGGCGCCTTTTCCACAGTTGATCTTAGCCCAAAGGCAGGGATCATCACCTTTTTTGACTTCCTCCAACTGTACTTCTATTTGTTTCTTGATGAATTTGCTTATATCTGATTAATCTTTAGGATTTATAAACATTTCAATACAGAAGAGTATAATCACCCAGACTATCCCCACCCAGATAAGTACTTGTCAGCATTAGAAAATATAAATGCTATTAATACATGTGCTAACACAATGAAAAATTCCTACAATTCATACAAATAAAATTAAGTCAGCTGTGGCATCCCCTCCTGTTACACCACCTCCACTCATCTATTCGTTTAGGCGACAATTCCTATTAGTTTTCTGTGACTTCCACTAGAAAAGAAAAGTCAGTACCCCAGCATGCCAGAGTAGCCCAACAAGCACTGCAGTTGCTGGGTCTTTTACAGATAGCATCCACAACCTGCTCTCCACAGCATGCTGTCTTCACTGTGGTCCGTTTACAGATTTCTCTGTCAGCACATAGAGTGCACCTTGTTCTTTGAACTTGGACATGGCAGCCCACAGATGGATCCTAATTGATGCCCCCAGCCAGCTGCTGATTCAATATTTAGGAACTTGTTGTATGCCATTTGTCATCATGAACACAGATTCACTGGGCTTTCCTCTGTGCACATCTTAGATGTACTTCTGGGATGGCATCCACAGGGTACAATTCAAACAGCAAGACTTCCTAAGTCAGGAGATTTAAAGCTTTAATAGGGACAAACTGCCCTCCCTCAAGATCCATTTTCTGTGTTTTAAATGATACACTTCTAACAGGAGTTAAAACTCACTCAACTAATATGTTCTTTTTAGTCATCTTTGGGGGACCCCAAGGGATTTTAAATGAATGAAACTACCTACCACTTCATTAATAATTGCTATAGTCTCACAACATATACTGGCAATTAGTTCTCATGGATCTGTATCCTTTCTTGTTAAAAAGACACTCCATTTCCAGACATGACTAGAACTTGGTGTGGTGACTTTTCACTATCTTGTCCTCAGAGCACTGAGGCAGGGGAAGGGCACATCAGAGACCAGCTTGGGCTACATAATGAGACCCCTGTCTCAACAAAGAAAACAATGGCTTGCTACTTTGTGCACAGACTCAGCAATGACCCCACCTAGTTTCTCAGAGAACTCAAGTTGATGTCTAGGCCTTGAACTATTAATATCAGAACGATCACACAGAAAAGCTGTGCCCCCTAGACTCTAATACAAGGCTGATCCCTTCTGTCATTTCTGAACTCCAAAGCACCAAAGAACATTTTCCAAGCACCAAAATTATCCCTCGATGGGCCCGGGCAATATGAAAAGTGAAAACACAAGAAAATGCCATGAGTGTATGATTTTAGGATGGGAAAAGGCTGTTTTAAAAGCCATATGAAGAAACCCACAAAATATAAAACTGGTGATGCTTACTATGGGAAAATTTAAGCTGGTTTTTATAGTACCAATGAGTCACAATAACTCAAAGGCAAGTGTTAACTAAGGAAAACACTTGCAATGTATGCCAAATGGTTAGGAATTTAGTAAACAAAGGATTTGTTACAATTCAACATGATTTATAGGGAAAACAGAAACACATTGGTATAGGAAAACCAAAGTATAGGGAAATATTCACCATTTTTAATAACCACATAACTGAAAAACAGGTACTAAAATGTCATTTTCCATTCATAGAGTAGATACTCTCCTTGGGAAAATGACCCCCCTTCTCTCACATTTTTAAAGATGTTTATTTTATGTGTATGATTATTTTGCCTGTATCTGTATATGGATACTATGTGAGGGCCTGTTACTCTTGGAGGTCAGAAGAAGGCATTGGATTTCTCAGAACTGGGATTCCAGATGGTTCTAAGCCACCAACCAAATGGGTGCTGGGACCCGAACCAGATCCTCTGTAAGAGTAACAAATGCTTTTGATGGCTGAACCATCTCTCCAGCCCCTCTTCCCCTAGTTATAAAATGTACTTATTTATTTGATGTGTGTTTCTATGTGTTCTCGTGTGTGTGTGTGAGGGGCACGCTAGTACCATGGCACCTTGTGTGGAGTCAGAGGATAAGTTTTGGGAGTCAGTTCTCTTCTGCTATCATGTGGGTTCTGGGGACCAGACTCAGGTTGTCAAGTTTGCTGGGAGAAACACTTTTACCCACTGACCACCTCACCAGCAGCTCTTATCCTCTTTGTAATCTCTAACAGAAGGATAAATAATAGCCACTGTCCTGGAGCTCACCACCTGACGCTTTTATCTGATTGGTTCACCATTGGTCCCAGTCAATAAGTCAGCAAGATGCATACTCCATAAAGAGCATGCCTGTCTGTCTGTCTGTCTCATTTATGGCTTAACTCTCATGCCTGGAACCAAGCCAAACATAACACATACCTAAATAAGGATTTCTTGATGAATCAATTAAAAACAAATAAATAAAATTCAACCATTAAAATCTATTTTTTAAAAAACTGGTGAAGAGTAGTGCTTTCAATATCAAACTATCACTCTTTTGGGGACTGGAGACAAACGCAGGGTCTTATGCATACTCAGTGAGCGTTCTGCCCCCTAACTATCCCCCAAACCCAGAGAGGAGGATTGGGGATGGGAAAGGGAATAGGAGAGGGAGGAGGAGGGAGAGGGATGGGAGAGAGGATGATTGATTCTCACAATCAGGTTTAAAAAGCAGAGTCTGACCTCGGGTTTGCTGCTTGCTTGTCTGTCTGTCTGTCTCACTATTCTGTCAAAGCTGACACATCATCCTCCTGCCTCGGCTTTTGTCACTGGAGCAACAAGCTGGCATGGGAGTTAGGGTTCTCTCCCACTTAGACCGTCCATCCTTCACATAGCAGCAGAGGGGCTCAGGTTTGGGCTTTTCCAGGAATGGAGACAGCTTTACCTGAGCCCAGGTAATTAGAGATCTGTCCTGGGGGAGGTATGAAGGGAGCAAGGTGGGAATTGCCGTCAAGGCTGGCTCTGAATAAAGTGACTCTTTCCACTGCCACGCTTCCCCCAGATGTCTGTCTCCCTTGGGGGATCCTCTAGAGTCATGGCTGCAATCTAGGGCAAGATTCAAGGACTCTACAAAAGCCATGGAGGTGGTGCTCTGACCCCATCATTAACATCTGCCTTCCAGATTCAGCTAGGTTGTAACCTGCATGAGCCAGCCTGATGCTGCCTCAATTTGACCTTAATTCTCCCCACAATATTTAGTCTTAAGAAATCGTTAAGGTCACCTGAGCAACATTAAAGAAAAGCAGTAAACACGCCAGGCCCCAACCTCAGAGATTTGGATCTTTCTGGAGGCTGTAAAAGCTCCCAGGGAGTTTCAAGGTCAGCCGAGGGGGAAAGTTCTTGGCTTGGGCTGCAAGCAACTGCTTTGGCTTGTGTGAATCTGGGCTCTTTCAGCTAACTGAACTATCAGTCAAGGTTGTTAGAAGACATCCTTGGGTAGTAACATCTCTATTCTTATAGCTCAGTCCTGGCTTTCTTTCCTCTTCAAAGTGTAGGTCCCTGCCAAGCTAATAGGGTCTGAAGCACAGGGACAGGAAGAGCTTACCTTGGGGCTCAGGACAGCCAGGGCTACCTCCTTGTGGCAATATTTCCTGTCCTTACCCACACATGCCTGATTGTCCTTCCCATGAGGCCTCTTCTACCGTTATTTATTTTATTTCCTTCCTTCCTTCCTTCCTTCCTTCCTTCCTTCCTTCCTTCCTTCCTTCCTTCCTTNNNNTTCCTTCCTTCCTTCCTTCCTTCCTTCCTTCCTTCCTTCCTTCCTTCCAGACAACATCTCAAGTAGCCCAGGATGACCTTGAACTCTCTAAGTGGCTAAGAATAACCTTGAACTTCTGACCTCCTGCCTCTACTACTGGACAGCTGACATGATACTCCTGTACAGCCACCCCGTTTGTGAGGGGCAGGAGCCAGAGTCTTACTCGTGCCAGGCAGGCACTTTACCGGCAGGGCACCTCGGTACCTCGATGACGATTTTTGACTAAGGCCAGGGATGATCAACCACGCCAGAAGGCCAAGATGAGAGGTAGTTACAGAGCTGCGGTGGACATCACCAAGATGGTCCAACCGAATTTGGCTTCGAGTTAAAATAAAAGACTTCTGTGCTTCAAACATTCCCCTAAATGTCCCAGTGCTACACTGCATTTCAAAATCCAGAAAGAAGGCATGGGGAAAACTCCCATCTTTTCCACACAACCTCCATGAATGGACAGCAGATTGGATCATCTGCAGAGCTGTGGGGCTGGGACAGAGCTGGTAAGGCCATCCTGGTGGGGGCTGAGGATGAACCATACATCTGACCTGGGCAGATGACAACCTGAAGCCAGGGAGAGCATCTGTTATAACGAGGACCTGTGAGGTCAGGTGCTCTAAGCATGGCCTCCTGGGAGAAGGCTACACGGGAAGAACGGGCAAGGTCCCCTGTTCCACCCTTCTTGTTCTCCCTCTGTCAGGAACCTTGACCAGAATTTAATTTCAGGTGCCCAGCCAGTGTGAAGACTGAAAAACAAACATTAATATGGAATATTTGATACAGGACTGGTGCAATGAAAATGTTAAAAAAAATAGTGTAAAAAAGAGAAATCATATGCATGGCAGATGACAGGCTTCCCCCAGCACTACAGTGGGTTTCTACTTCTCATATGTGTATGTGTGTATGTGTCTGTCTGTGTGTATCTGTGTGTGTCTGTGTATGTGTGCCTGTGTATGTGTTCCCATGTGTGTCTGTGTATGTGTGCCTGCGTGTATGTTTGTGTGTGCGCACATGTGTGTCTCTGTGTGTGTCTGCGTGTGCATATGTGTCTGTGTATGTCTGTGTGCATCTGTGTGCATCTGTATCTGTGTGGGTCTCTGTGTGTGTCTGTGTGCATATGTGTCTCTGTGTCTGTGTGCCTCAGACATAACTGACCAAAGCACAGGGTTCAGGGGCTCTGGGCCCTATGTTCAATCTTCCAGAGATTCCTGCCTCCAAGCAGAGAGCGGAAATAGCTGCACGTAAAGCCTAGATATTGGGTATTGCATTTTCGGGAAGTATTTGGGTGAAAACTGCCCTTTGCCCCTTCCATAAGGATTCTGCTTGATTAACCTCTGCTCTCTAACTGTGGACGGGTTGCCAAACTTAGTCTACAGTAAGTATTTCCAGCCTCACAGTCTCTATCATAACCCCTCAGCTCAGCAGACAGTCCAATTGGTTGTTCTATCCACTGCTCAGCAGGAGACAATGTTAACCCAGCAGGCACAACCCCAGGGGAAGCAGCATGCCCCACTATAACAAGGCTTCAAATCCCTGAGCCCTGTGACAGGGACTTTATTTGAAAGAAGGGTCTTATGCAAATGTAATTAAGTCAGCCTGTAGAGAACATTATGCAGCCGCCTCCTCAGGGGCCATATTTCTGGTGGAACTGAGCGCCATATGCCTGTTAGTTACATCATCAGTCACAGAACACTTGTGCAAAAATAGAAACTGTCCAACCAATGAAATATTGCCTTGGCCAACAGTCAAACAGGGGTAGTCAAGAAAAGCAAAGAAAGCATGGTGTTTGATGTGCAGCACTCTGTCGGCCCAATCTGATTGATGCAATCAATCAGAAAGCAAAGGACCAGCCTTGGCCAGATATAATCCTGAATCCTAGCAAAAGGCAGGAAGTTGCAAGGGTGTCCAAGGAAGGCTCTGCGTGTTGGATGCACCTGGGATTGCTAGATGCTACTGTACCTGCACCTCCTGCTGCAATGAGGAGGCATTACCATCATCCTACTTTGAAAGAACTGAGGCTTGGATATGCTGACCACGCAGAGGCAGAAGGGAACTGGACTATTTTTATTTGTCACAACTCTATCAGGCCCTGTGGTCATACTGTGTGTTCCCCAAAGTTAAGGTTTCAGTGGACAGAGGACGACCTGTCCTTGGCCGATCGAGGTGACTTGGCCAAGATTCACAGTAGTGAGAGACGCCTTGTGTGATACAAAGTCCTTGTCAAGGTAACCACCCCACGCTTGGGCACAGTTTAGAATCTGCCTAGGGAGCAACCATGATGCCAACCTGCTGCCTACCCCCTTCTTCTGAGAGCAGCAGTTCTCAGCCTGTGGGGAATGACCCTGTGGGCCACAGGGTTGAATATTAGATATCCTGCATGTCAGATATTTATACTACAATTCATAATAGTAGCAAAATTACAGTCATGAAGTAGAAACAAAATTTTATGGTTGGGGGTCACCACACCACAAGGAGCTGTATTAAAGGGTCATAGCATTAGGAGGGTTGAGAACCACTGCCCTTAGAGTCAAGGCCCTATCACCATATTCCTTAATCTCTTTTTACTCGTTTTCATATGTATATGTAGAGCGCATGTGTGTGTTTATGTATGTTTTGCATGTGTGTGGGTACACGTGTGGGTGCAAGTACATGTGCTTACAGAGGCTCTCGGTTGACGTCAGGAATCATCCTCAATTGCTGTTCCACCTTGTTTACTGAGGCAGTCTCCCCATCAAACCCAGAGATCACCGCAACAGCTAGTCTTGCTGGCATCTTGCCCAGAGGAACCGCTGTCTCCCCATGTCGATGCTGGAATTACAGGCAGTCAGTATGCCCACCTGACGTTTAATGGGTTCTGGGGATCTAAACTCCGGTTCTCATGCATGTGGGGCAAACACCTTAACCACCATGCCATCTCTCCAGCCCACTCCGTCTTGAGGCTGTGAGGTGCTCTCAGAGTCTGGGCTTCACCCCAGGGCTCTCCCCACTGTTATGCGGCACATCCAGCTCCTGCACAGGGCCTTGGAGAAATGAGGATGGAGAGGAAGGGGCCGCTTTCCTGTCAGAGTCCCCGCTTTAGTGTCTCACTTTCGTTCAGTTCTCAATTCTAAAGCCACCCCTGTACCCACTCCACCTGAAGCCCCTATCTTCCATGCTTGTTTGCCACCTTGGTGTTTCTCACATCTAAAATGATCTCGTGTGCTCATTTGCTGCTTTTCTAACCCATCGTCTCTCATTAGGGTATGATTCCGAGTCAGAGCCTCTTCGACTGCCATACCTTATATTCATTAAGGGGTCGGATGCATGGTAGCCGCTCACTTAACAAATTAGTCGGTTCTGTTTGCAGCAAGCATGTTCAGCAAGGTGGAGCTCTTATGGATGGAGTGGGGGAGCAGGCACTCTGACCCCAGACACCCTTCTTCTGTATTGTTCTAGAAAGCAGGCAGCCTGGTGGCAGGGCTTCTCCTTCTCCCGGTACTTTGTAGGAAGAAACACCCAGTCCAAGCTGAAGCATGCTGCCTCTGCCTGCTGGAGGCCCTGGCAATTACAGTGAGAAGCACTCCCAGCCCATAAATCCCAAGAATCTCTGAGTCTAGTTAATAGGGCCATTTTTAGCAAGTCAAGCACTTCTGCAGCCACCTCCCAGCAACCCAGGGAAGCTGATCTCTCCTAAATTATGAAGAATCTTTACTTAGCTTTCTGCCACCTCCCAGGACACAGTCATTAATTCCCTGACAAAACAGCCTCTCTGTGGTCACACGCCATATGAAGGAAAACAAAGGACAATCAGTAGGCGGCAGTTCCTAGGCTTGCTTTTCCCACCAGTGACCCACAGGACCCCCTTGTCTTCTTCGGGAAAGATAAAGAGAAGCCAAAGCCGAGCATTCGCAAATGTGCCTGAACTTGTGGCTGGAAATACCCAGATGGGAGAGGGACATGTAAGATCTACCTGGGTTAGTGTGTTCCAGTAGATGCTATGCTCACTTTTATCACTGATTTACACACACACACACACACGCATACACACACATGCATGAACTCACATACACACACATAAGCACACATTCATGCATGCAAGCACACATGTACTCACACAGGCACACATGCAGGCACTCAAGCACATACTCACGCACACACACACACACACACACACACACCTTTCTAGTACTTAATCACGGGGGAACAAGACTCCCATTCTTGATGCAGAGCTACCATAACACAAATGAAGCCTCAAAAGAACTACAGAGAACACCACATTTGAGTTATGTGAGCTTTCCTCCCTCTCATACCTGTATACATTCATGGTGGTTTGAATGACATGTGCCCCATAGTCTCAGGCTTATGATTACTTGGCCTTGAGTTTGTGGTGTTGTTTGGGGACACTTAGGAGGTATGGCCTTGTTGGAGGAAGTTTGTCAATGGAGGTGGACTTTGATTTAAAGACTTGAGCTAGGCCCAGTGTGCTCTCTCTGCTTACTGCTTGGTGTTCAAGCCGTGAGCTCTTGGCTGTCCCTACTGTCATGCCTGCCTGCCAGGATGGTGATGGACTCATCCCTGGCACCATGATCCCAAATAAATCTTGTCTTCTGTAAATCGCCTTGATAGTGGAGTTTTAATAGCAGCAGAAGTAACGAGAATATAGCATCCCAGGTGGGTATGCAATGGGGAGCTTGACACATGCACACATATACTCATGTGCTTGGGCAAGCACCCATGCACAAGAGCAGAGACAAGACTGGCATTTCCGTTTCTGAAATACCTTTTCATTGTAAATGATTTTAGATATGTCAGACTGCGAGAGAAGCAGTGCAGAAGGCTGCTGTTCTGCTCCCTCCCCCTGTCGCTGTGATATGGCACTCTGACCAGGAGCATCTTGGCACGGGGTGGGGGCATTATCCCATCTCACAGTTCATCACTGAGAGGAGTCAGGGTAGAACTCAAGCAGGAACTTGAAGCAGAAACCATGGAGGAAAGCTGCTTGCTGGTTCATTCTTGCTCATGCTTAGCTATATACATACACAGCCCAGGACCAGCTCCCAGGGAACGGTGCTGCCCACAGTGGGCTTGGCCCTCCTGTATCAATTAGCAGTCAAGACAATTCCCCACATGTTCACAAGGTAATCTGATCTGGGAAAGTTTTCAGATAGGATTGTTGTCTCAGGTGATTCTTGGCTGTGTTCAAGTTAGTGGAGCACTAACTAGGACATTTGCAGTGTGGCCTTTAACCAGCTGCCAACAATGCTACTGTTCTTGCATAACCATGGTGCATCTGCCAAAATCAAGACATAGAAGTGATATTGTGGTACTTTAACTAAATTAATCTAGGGCACTACATTACATTTAGGGTATTTCTATTTTGAAGATCTAGGATGGCACGCCCCTCATTTCCTTGGATTTGGAAATAGAGGAGGTGTCTCTCAGAGCAACAAGACACTGTGATTTCTCACCTTCCTCTTTCCTTCACTTTCGTGATAGCCCTAAACTTGTGCCTCAGCCTGCTCATCTGTAGAATGGAGCTTGGCTGAACTTGCCGCCACACTGGGAGATTTGTTGGGATACAAGAAACCCAGGGCTGTCATCTTAGTGGTATTCTTGCTGATTATGAATTTTTGGGATCAAAATTATGCACTTTGTGAGTCTTTTAAGGTTTCAGGTTGTGGTATGGCAATCTTATTTAAAGGTAATTTCTAGGTTCTCTCTTTTCTAACTTTAAAAGGATGTTGCAGGGATCTCTAGAGAGAGCAGCATGCTTGTGGTGCAAATATGAGGACCTGGGTTGGGGCCTCCAGCCCCCCAGCAGATTTATTTCTGTAATGCCATTGCTTAAAGGTGGAGACAGGGAGGGTCCCTGGAGCTTGCTGGCCATTTGATCTTGACAAATAGGTAAGCTCAGGTTCAGTGAAAGACAGTGCTTCAGAAATCAAGGTGAAGATTAATTCATGAAGATATCCAATGTGCACTTAACCTCTGGGCCACCTCTCCAGCCTCTATTCCCATGTCACGGTGAGTCTGAGGTTTCCAAACATTTTAACTTGGCTACTTCCACAATATATTAAGTGAACGAGCTGGGATTTGAACTCAAGTATGGAAACTTGCCAGATCTTAAATCTGGAACACTCTGGCACTTCCAGAGTAGTAAAAACTACCGCATGGTACAAGGATATGATGTCTTGGATCCCTCAAGAGAATCAGGACCTTGCTGCTTCCCATAGAGTCCTTTATACCTGACTGGGCCTTGCCAATTAGCGAGACTCCCCTTTGTCTTTCACACAGGTAGGTCTCTGGGATAAGGATGAGAAAGAATCTGTCAGAATTCTCCCCCAAAGAAAGTATTTATATCCTGGTTGGCTGGCATCTGGTTTGGATTTTAGAGTTTGTAAGGCTCGACTGCTTCAAAATAATTGGCTTTCAAATTGAAGTGACAGCTTGAGTTACTCCAAAGGAGAAACTTTTTGATCTTTTTCTTTCTTTCTTTCTCTTCCTGATCTAACACAAAGATGAATTTAGCAGTCAGAATGAAAGTACTGGATTGACTTATAAAGTTCGCTCATCAGAGAAACATGTTGTTTTAAATTCAACACCATCCAGTGTCCACCCAGGAATGCTGAGCATGTCACTTAGAAACAGCCAAGAGGGCTAGGGTGAGACTTTCCGTCTCCCTCTTCTCACCGATGCTGTGACCAGTTGCAAGCTTCATTGGATCATTGGTAAGATGGCGAATTGTTCCCCTCATGGAAGATTGTCCTGAGTCAATACAACACACAGCATTCAGTAGACTCTAAAACCCAGCCCCTTTTGTCCCTCATTCCCAGTGTCATTCTTCCCAACTAGGCTTTAGAGCTGTTGGCTCAGCCTTTAAAGTTAAAATCAAATGAACACACTCCCCTCTGCTCAGGGCCACTGCTGAGGTGGATGCCATTCTTCCTCTTTCTTACAGCTGTCTCTTCCCCCAGCTAACTAAAGCAGGAAGAGCAGGGCCAAAAAGGCTTTACTCAGCCTTGCTTGGCTTGTGGACCAAGACCAGCATTTTAAGCATAGGTGTATGATATACTAGGTTCACCAATCAGAGAGTCTTTCCAGTCAATGAAGTTTGTGTCTCTAAAGAAATCACATAAAGTAAAAGCTGGTTATCATCCCAATCACACATGAAAGACCCTTAGAATGTTCTTGAACTCCAACACTATCTCACAGGGAATCCATACAGTTGTCACTTTTGCCTCCTAACTGTAGACCAGGTCATCAGTTCTCTGATGACCACAGACAGCTGGCTTATGTTGAGGGGCCATGAAACACGAGAAACATCTGTTTCTTTAAACACTAAAATAACTATTAGGGGCCAGAAGTGATTTTGGAAAATTCAAGCATGTATGAGCGAATACCTTCCTCAGAGAGGAAGGACACTGCTAGTTCATGGTTTGAGAGACAGTCCATCATGACAAAGAAGCCATGGTTGGTAAGAGCAGTTCATGGCTGTCAGGGTTAGGATCTTATTCATATCTGCGTAGATCAGGAGGCAGAGAATGGGGATACAAGTACTTGTTTGTCTTTTCCCATCCTTTGTATTAAGTCTAGGACCCCAGTAAATAAAATAAGCTAATGGGTTTTCCATCCTTAGTTAATTATCTCTAGAAACACCCTCAAGGTCATGCCCAAAAGTGTGCTCCTAGGTGACTCCAAAGAGACATCCATTGGTACCCAGTAGAGGCGACAATGAAAGTTAGCTGTCACACATTAATCTTCCAGCTTGCGCTCAGTTCAGATATGTTTATATAGGAAAACAGTCCCCTATCTCAATAGGTTGTTTTTTCTTCCTCTCAGACTTTTGCCTATTGTTTTTCTGCCTAACCAAATTCACTTATGTTATATGTTACATGATCAAATTCTAAATCAAGGATTACTTCATATTAGTTCTTTTCATAAAAAGTAATAGACAGACTAGGGAGAGTGTTCAGTGCTTGTTGTGCTAGCTTGAGGACCAGAATTATAAGCTTAGGACCCACAAAAAAAGAACCAGGCACAGTGGCATGTGTTATAGCAGTGCTGAGGAAGGAGGGTGAGGCTTGCTGGTCAGCTGGTCCAGTTTAATCAGCAAGCCCTAGGCCATTTAGAAACCATCTCAGAATCCATGGTAGATGATGTCTGAGGAATGGCAGCTGAAGTTACGCTCCACACCCCTCCACGCACACACAATTAATGATTAATCAGCCGAAGTTTTAGCAGGTGAATGAGATTACTAAACACAACTTGGTCTCTCTATCCTGAGACCTAAAATGCAGACATTAAAAATCACACAGACACACCTCAAACAATGCTCTAGCCGGGCAAGAGGTTGTGTAGCCCTAGTAAAGAAGAGAAAAAAACAACAGACCAGATGAGAAATTGCAACACAGAAGATTCCTTTGCATGCAGAAAGACTTCGTGCTCTGCTTCCCACAACCCCAGAATTTAGAAACCACAGTTAGCCACAAGTCACATCAAAGAAGGGCAGTCCCTCAAAGTACCTTCACTAAATTGGCCACAGGCTGTGATCTTTGCTCATCAGGTTGGGAAAACCAAGATATGCAGGTTGCTCTTAAGCCTTAAAGCCTTCTTCACAAGTTACAGGGAAGAGGGTGTCTTAATTAGGGTTTCTATTGCACCATGACCAAAAAGCAAACTGGGGAGGAAGGGGCTTATTCGGCTTACATTTCCATACTGCTGGAAGTCAAAACAGGAACTCAAACATGGCAGGAACCTGGAGTCAGGAGCTGATGCAAAGGTCATGGAGGGATGCTGCTTATTGGTTTGCTCAGTCTGCTTTCTTGTAGAACTCACCAGCCAGAATCACCAGCCCAAGGGTAGTGCCATCTATAAGGGTTTGGTGTTCCCCTATCAATCACTAATTAAGATGATGCCCTACAGACGTGCCTATAGCTGAATCTTATGGAGGTGTTTTCTCAATTGAGGTTCCTTCTTCTCAAATGACTTTAGCTTCAATCAAGTTGATATCAAACTAGCCAGGACAGCAGGCAAAGTAATTCACTGAATCCTATGAGTCTAACAAGACAATCTTGGAAGGAATGCAAGATACCTGGGGGAGAATGACCACTGGGCCTTATGGGGAATGTGATACCACAGGGTGTGAGCTGGGCATCTCAGGGAGAGACAGCCTAGGCCAATATCCAAGTTTAATTTAACCAGCAGTAGAGGATTTTCCTTATCCTAAAAAACTTATATAAGTAAATATTTCCCTTATATGCTAACCAATAGCTGTGAACAAGAGCTAAAGCAGAAAATGAACTCCTATGAAATCAATAACTACAGATTCATTAACTGAATCACATTTTTTCCTCCTCTCTTGATCACATGATAAAAGAATTCATTCACAGAAAAATCTCAGCACCTTATCACCACACCACTACCTTCTAGCAAGGCTATTTCAAGATGCACTGTTGAATTACAAGTAGTTGACCTTACTTTAGGTCTGTTCCTGCAGTTTCTTTATTCCCTCCCATTGTTAGATTCACTTGCTGATCTTCTCTACCTTCCACAAAATCAGACAACATGATCCCATTCACCTTAATATCAAAATGCTTATCATCTTTTAAGAAAGCCAGAAGACAGCAAGGCTGCATGATCGATTTTTTATGAATGAATCTCGGTCTTGTGAAATAGTGGTGATAGTTGAGCAACTACTTCTGGCCAGTAGTGCAGCTGCTCCTTAACCAACAGAGGGCCACACAGCTGTCATTCCCATGTTACACATCACTCTAGGCCCACACAGAGGCTGGGCAGGGTAGCAACTGTCACGAACAAATCAAAGAAATCCACGAGAGTGAACCACCTATATGTGTTGCCGATAAGTCACTGCCTGCTACCTTGATGAGTAAAATAGAGCTGAGATGTGCAATGCTGTGCCAGCTCAGAGAGTCTTCCGCATGGCTCAGCCCTGACAAGACACACATGCCCACTCTGCAATGGGAATAAAAATGCAAAAGTGTAGTAAAGAGGGGAGCGGGCCTGCTTTTCATCCCGCCTGGCTCCCGCACAGCTAGCTTATACCCCGAAATAACAACACACAAATTGTATTCATTTAAGCAC
>LOEQ01006407.1:63883-84702 GCA_001685075.1 Bramus lutescens | reverse complement strand
AGTTCCAGGACAGGCTCCAAAAGCTACAGAGAAACCCTGTCTCGAAAAACCAATTAAAAAAAAAAGCTTTTTTCTTTTCAGCAAAGACAATTACAAAAAGCCTAAATGCAGACAACAACTGAATGTGGCTGCCCGGCCCTAACTGATACATCTACAACACTGTCCTTGCACCTACAGCTCAGGGAACATCACAGGAGAGGGGACAGAAGGATTGTGAGAGCCATCGTACTGGGACATCTGAGAAAGAGGATGTCTGCTGAAAGATGGCATCTTCTATGTGTGACAGGGAAGTTGATCCCGGGCAATCTCAACAACGCTCACCTTATCGAGTCCTAAAACATGACAGTACAAACTGACATGCTAACAGAGATGAGGGAATTCTCACAAGCTCCCACCTGTAGAAGAAGAGCGCTAGGCAATTAATGGTTGCTGGGAGAAGGCCAAGCTCCCTAACAGGCTAGCCAATCCCAAGAGGTCAGCCCTAAACACATATAAGCCAGTCTATGATCTAAGCAGGTTGTGTTGATAAGCTTTATAAGATCCAACACATGGGTCCCTGGTATTGAACTCAGGTCATCAGGCCAGGCAATAGGTGCTTCTACCCACCGAGTCAGCTAACGAGTCTTTAAACTTCTAGCATTACCAACGTAAGCCATTCAATATCCCAACCAAGCTTTTCCCTTCTGTAAATTCTAAGTCTTTGAATGCAATCCATATTACAGGAGTGGTATTATCGAATGGCTGATAGATTTTTTTTTAAATAATTTATTTATTTTTATTTTGTTTTATATGGAGCAATGTTTTGCTTGCCTATATGTCTGTGTGAGGATATAGGATCCCCTGGAGGTATAGTTACGACTGTTGTGAGCTGCCATGTGGGTGCTGGGAATCAAACCCAGCTCCTCTAGAAGAACAGCCAATGCTCTTAACCCCTAAGCCATCTCTCCAGCCTGATAGATTTTTTTAAAATAAAATATTAAAATGAAATCTATTTATTAGTGTGTGTGTGTGTGTGTGTGTGTGTTGTGTGCATGCATGCGTGCATATGCACCCTTGCAAAAGCATGAACGTGGGGTCAGAGATAACTTTGGGACCCAATGCTAGTCATTAGGCTTAACAGAAGGCACTTTTACCTGCTGAGCAACTTTTACCAACCCAGCAGCTAGACTTTTTTTTTTTTTGTAGTGATGCATGCCTTTAATTCAGGCCCTAGAGAGGACTATAAAATGGGAGGAGACAGCTCTCAGTCTGAGTCTCATTCTGAGATTCCTGGAGGCGGGATCGCCATTTTGGACTGAGGTTGAGATAAGAGCCAGTGGCTGGTTACTTTGCTTTTCTGGTCTTCAGGTTGGACCAATTTCTGTCTCTGAGGTTGTTTTCTTTTTTTATTTTATTGATATTTATTGAGCTCTACATTTTTCTCTGCTCCCGTCCCTGCCTCTCCCCTCCCCGCTTCAACCCTCCCCCAAGGTCCCCATGCTCCCAANGACTTTTTTTTTTTTTGTAGTGATGCATGCCTTTAATTCAGGCCCTAGAGAGGACTATAAAATGGGAGGAGACAGCTCTCAGTCTGAGTCTCATTCTGAGATTCCTGGAGGCGGGATCGCCATTTTGGACTGAGGTTGAGATAAGAGCCAGTGGCTGGTTACTTTGCTTTTCTGGTCTTCAGGTTGGACCAATTTCTGTCTCTGAGGTTGTTTTCTTTTTTTATTTTATTGATATTTATTGAGCTCTACATTTTTCTCTGCTCCCGTCCCTGCCTCTCCCCTCCCCGCTTCAACCCTCCCCCAAGGTCCCCATGCTCCCAAATTACTCAGAAGATCTTATCTTTTGCTGCTTTCTATTTCCCATGTAGATTAGATCTATGTAAGCCTCTCCTAGTGTCCACACTGTTGTCTAAGTTCTCTGGAATTGTGGTTTGTAGGCTGGTTTATCTTTGCTTTATGTTTAAAAACCATCTATGAGTGGGCACATGTGATAATTGTCTTATTGTGTCTAGGTTACCTCACTCAAAATAATGTTTTCTAGCTCCATCCATTTTCCTGCAAAATTCAAGCTGTCGTTATTTTTTTCTTCTGTGTAGTACTCCATTGTGCAAATGTACCACGTTTTCCTTACTCATTCTTCGGTTAAGGGGCATTTAGGTTGTTTCCAGGTTCTGGCTATGACAAAGCAGCTAGACTTTTAAAAACATTGTAATTCTTCTTTATTATTGAGAATTTCATATAGCTATCATAATAAAATATGACCATATCCCCAAGCCCATTTTCTCCCTCCAACTCCTCTCATATACCCCAGCATGATGAACCCCTTCTATCTTCATTTTCTTTCAAAAGAAACAAAAACAAAAAACCACACTATGTCTAGCTAGTACGGCCTATCTGTGCATGGATATGGGGCCATCCAACTGGCAGACCTACCAGTAGGAATATATCAAGAAAGATAGAGTCCTTCCCCCAGCAGCTATCAACTGCCAATAGCTCCTCGGCAAGGGGTGGGGCCTATTCCCATCTGCGTGGGAACTTCGGCCAGCTTGATCTTGTACATGTCTTGTGCAGATCACCACGCCAGTAGCGGGACTCTCTATCAGACCAGTCCGAGCATTTGAACTAAGTGAAATCCACAGTAGAATTCCAATTGGAGTTCAGAAAGACCTTGACTAGCCTACCACCATTCCACCATCATCAATAAGTGAAGAACCATAGTGCTCTCTACCACGGAACCTCAAAGCAGGGCTTCATAGTTGCTTGTCTAGCAACCCATGCTAGCATCCTATGGGGTGTTCACCACTCATCAAAGCAAGGACTGGCATTTTTATCTCCACATGGTTAAGAAAGTCATGACCTTGAGAAGACCATATTTTGATGACCAGAGCACTAATGTGTCACCATGTACTTCTGAATCAGTTATGCCCACTGGCAGAAGATGTGACAGGCTACCCGATCCCAGTGATAATCACCACCAACAGAAACGCTATGCAGGGCTGCCTGGTCCACCCACATTTAATTTCTATCATGTTTGTCCCCAAAGGAATTTTTGTCACGATGACTCAGATCTTTAGCTTCTCTGACTTCTCCCTTTTCTTCCAATTCCCCCAGAGAAACTTGATTCTCTAGCTCCTTTTTGCAAGAACAAACCAAATGGTAAAGTAAAGCAAAGCAATTATAACAGTATATCAAACTGTGTTTACCAGCATAATCATACATAATAAAGTAGCCTTGCCATTACCTCCCAAAACCCTGGAGGAGTCCAAGAATCCCTCTGGGAGGCTCCATGAAACACTTGAGAGCCCTTTATTGCCTGGCTAAACACACCATACCTCAAGTACTCACTGTCACAATTGAAAACCAGAACAACACTGTACTCTGAATTCAGTTGTAGAGTTCTGTATTATTTCCTTACTAGGCTTCCAAGACATCTTTTTCTAAGTTCTTTGGACATGTATACTAATTTATTATATATTTTAAAAGATAGTTGTTGGCCTGTGAAGGTGAACTGCCTTAAGTTCTTGGTTATAGACTATGGACCAAGAACATGAAACATATCTTGAATGTACCCTCTAGGAACACCAAAGACGTTGCTCCTTATTTAAATAAGATACCATTCACAACGATCACAATTGTCATGTCTGCCCTAATTATCCAATCTTACCCCCCTCCTTTTTTGAGACAGGGTTTCTCTGTAGCTTTGGAGCCTGTCCTGGAACTAGCTCTTGTAGACCAGGTTGGCCTTGAACTCACAGAGGTTCACCTGTCTCTGCCTCCTTAGCGCTGGGATTAAAGGCGTGCACCACCACCATGCTCGGATCCAATCTTATACTTTATAGTCTCTTGATATGTAAAAGCTACATATGTCTAGACCTGTGTCATGACTGCCGTATGTCTATCTGTCTGTATTTGGATGACTCAATGTCACCAACTCTTAGCACCATAACCAGTCATAGTTGAGAAAAGCTGCAAGTCCCATAACTGTCAAAGCAGCATAAAGACTTTGACAAAAGGATCCTTCTGGAGACATTGGCTCTAGAGATAGCAAGGGCCAAATGAGGCTATTAGGACCTCAGCTAACATGCACTGTCAATCAAAGCCAGCCTCTTGTCTCAGCTCCAGACAAGACTTTGGAAAGCCAAAGTGATGATATCAGAGGTCACAGTGACAAAGGTTGGAACCTTCAACTTACCCCTGCACAGTGCATTCCTGTCTGTCTGTCTGTCTATCCAAACCTTGCCTGCTCAGAGAGTCTCCAAACAAAGGAAAGTTGCCAAAAGCCCAGTTCCGCATTCCTGGCAACTATTGCAACTTCCTCCCCGCAAGCTGCCTAAGATCCCGCCTAAGTGCTCAGCTTTGGATCGTACTTGGGCACAAATCCAGCTTCTGACGAGACACATCATCACCACTGCCTACAATCTATAAAACCTTCCTGCTTTAGTCCAGTTTCTCTGGCCTCAATCTCTGAGACTTGTGAATTTACCAGGGAGTCGCTTTGCTCAATAAATCTGTTGCTATACTTTTTCAATTAGTTTTGATTCAGTTTACTCTGTCAGCAGAAAAATGTACTGTTGAGGGGCAGAAAACCTATTGCTTTGGTGCTGAAACCCAAGAGAAGTCCAACTCCCAGCCTGCTGGGCCAGGACTGGCCCAGTGCGGTGCTACTATGCTTTGTCTATCTTTCTCTCCACCAGATGAGGTCAACTTTTGATTCAGGGTAAGTCTACGTCCCAGCCACCACCTAAAGAGGTACTGGGTACCTCTTCTGGGTCCAGGACCCCAGGGATCTCCTGCAAAATTCTCATCTGTATCAGGGCAAGCCTATTCCAGAGCAGAGCTGATCTCTGTTCTGGGGAACCTTTGGGTTTGGAGACATCCCTCCCAAGGTTATCCCAGTCTCACTGCTTGACCCCAGGATGTCACTTGGGATGCTTTTCTCTAGTCTTCGATCTCAGGCACGAGCATAGAAATAGGCAGCGCCAGGTCTAAAGCTGACCTCAGTCACCCCCGGGGTGTCTGCTCAGAAATTTATCCAAACACCTGTTTTTCCTTTGTTCTGAGGCTGGCCTCAGTACATGCTGGAAGAGCAGACTAAATGGCTACCAGAGGCCACTCTTGACTTTGGTGTCTTCCTTGTCTTGAGAATTTCTGCTGGCCTGTGGACAAATGTGCCACGGACCTGTCTGTCATTCGCCAAATCCTGAGTTCTACTCGAGCCTTCACCCCTGTTCTCCCTCGGTCGTTGCGCTCCCAGAGAGCCGGTCCGTGGCACAAATGGTCTGAGCTTCCTTACAACCGGGAGTTTGGAGCTCTCACTTCCGCCCCTCTCTCTGTAGCCTGTGCTCAATGGCTCAGGTCTTCTTGGCCAGGGTTGTGATGCCTCCAGATGCCTTTCATCTGGGGCCTTGGACCCTGAGCCCTCTGCCTTGATTAAGTCACCCAAGTCGCTGCACCCCTCCTCCTTCCCCAGCTTTTCCCTAATTCTTCATCTGCCACACACTCTACTAGTGGTCAGCCTTCTTCCCTTTACCCATCCCTTCATCTTTCTCCTTCTCCACAACAAAGGTCAAAGGTCAGCCTTCTCCATCTTGCTCAACTCCCTCTCTCCCTCCTTCTACTGCCCTCTTTCTTCTCTACTGCCACAGGTTCCACCTAATGGTCAACTCCAACCCCTACATCCAACTCCTCCCCCTCTCCTTGCCTTAGGAAAGCCGGCAGCCAGTCCCGCTGAAACACCAGGTGCCTGCCAACTTAAAGTCAATGATTCAGAAGGTACGCCTCCTCTAAAATCCCAACGCTAGTGTAAGTAGGAAAGATTTTGTATGGATGGATGGATCTCTGCCTGTCAGTTTGTTGCACACATGAAGCCACACAAGATTGTGTCAGACTCAGCTGAATGTGTAACTGTATGTGGCCACTGCATGTTTGTTTCGGGCTGCTCCTGAGTGTGAGTTTACTCTGTTTCATGTGTCTTGATGATAGCTCAGCTGTTACTGTTGCAACTAACTGTCTGGGCTCAGAATTTACCTCTGGACTTTCTGGCCACTGAATCTGATGGGATAACAGAGATTCATATGTCATTTGAGTATGAATAATATTAAAGTGGTTTCATGCTATTCTATTTTATTTAAAGATTGCTCTGGAATTGGATTATGGCTCAGCCTTTTTTTCAGACCCAGGCATGCTTTTAAAGTCCCTCTGGCTAAGGCCAGAAACGGGAAGGCAGAAAAAAAAATGAGCAAAATAACTAAGGGAATTGGGTATGGTTAAAAATTGGTAACTAAAGTTAACAAATCTCCCCTGATGCTGCCAGCCACCCAAGGCCCCGCCTAAGTGCTCAGCTTTTGACCATACGTGGGCACAAACCTGTTGTAGGGGGCTGCTTGTTTGTTCCAGGCTGCTCAGCCCCAAAATAATTACACAGAAACTGTATTATTTAAATCACTGCTCGGCCCATTAGCTTTAGCTTCTTATTGGCTAACTCTTACATCTTAATTTAACCTATCTCCATTAATCTGTGCATCACTACAAGGTCGTGGCCTACCGGCAAAGTTTCAGTGAGTGCATCTGTCTCCTGGGGCAGCGGCTACATGGCTTCTCCTCATTCTGCCTCCTTTCTCCCAGCATTCAGTTTAGTTTTCCCTGCCTACCTAAGTTCTGCCCTATCAACAAGCCAAGGCAGTTTCTTTATTCACCAAGGTATTCATAGCAGAGGGGAATCCCACAATCACAAACCCAGCTTGTGTTTTATAGAATGTAGGCACATCATCACCTGATGTGGGACTCCCCTCTATGCTGTGAATACCATTGGTTAATAAAGAATCTGCTTTGGGACTATTGCCGCACAGAACAGGGCAAGGAAGGAATTCCAAGCAGATAGAAAAGGAGAGAGTAGGTGGAGTCAGAGATGCCATATAGCTGCTGAAGGAGACAGATGCCTGGGAATTTTACCAGTAAACCACAAGCATCATGGTAAAATATAAAATAGAAATTGGTTAATTTAGGATATAAGAGCTATCTAGGAATACGCTTAAGTGATCGGCCAAGCAGTGTTTTAATTAATACAGTTTATGTGTGATTATTTCAGGTCTGGGCATCTGGGAAATAAATAAGCAGCCTCTGCCAACAATTACCTCGGCCTCCAATCTATAAAACCTCCCTGCTTTAGTCTGGGTACACGACTTCACTGGCCTCTGAGGCCAAAGAACCCACCTAGAAGCTGCTTTGCTCAAATACCTATTGTTATATTTCTTCAGTTCGGCATGATCTGGTTTACTGTGCCGGCACAGAAACTTATTATGGTGGCAGGGAAAGGGGTGGAAAACCTTTTAGAAGGCAGTGATAACCACACATGGGTATCAGCAGCTGTCACTGGAGAATTAGAGGGGGTCCCTAGAACCACACCTCTAAATGGTCCCCAGGGCTAAACCATAGATTTTTAAAAAAATATTTGCTCTCCTGACATCTGTCCCACCTCTGGTAATCTACAGGGAGACAAGTAAAGAAGTGAAGGGGAAGAGGAAGAATCCCACATCTCTGGCAGAGGGGAACAACTGGTGTTTCCTAAGAGAGGGCATGTTAACCTCTCCCAAAGTTGTGACCCTGAGAGCTCTTGCAACACAGAACTGTAGTTCAAAGGCTATGAAAACAGAAAGTTCAAATCAGAGTAAACTATTTCTTTTCTCTTTGGTAAAGCGATTCATTGAGTCTTCTCCATTGAGAGCTTTCAAAATTCCTATAGTCAGGACAGCCACATTTGTTTCTGACTCTGGGAACTACTCTTAATTTAAAGAGCCTTTAAATTAAGTCCTCTCTTCCTCCTTGGGCTAGCCCATGCTGGGCTCCATTTCTTAGACCCTCTGGCTCCCTACTAATACATTTCTCATGCAGCACACAGCTGTGAAGTCTGGTATTATTTTACCCTGCAAATCTAATTAGGTGCATGAGCAGATAACGAACAAGGAAAAGGCACTCAGGTCTCGAAGCAAAAGCATTAACTTATGAAAAACTATGTTTTCATTGAAAATAAAATCAAATGCCTTTGGTCCCAAAGTGCCACTGTAAGCAATGGAATCTGGGACATTTTATGTTTTGAACACACACAAAGTCCCTCCAAAATTAGTGGAGTAATGTCCAGCGAGGCCATGGAAACAGCTGGGTAGCAGGCCTGGGGGAGGCCCAGGGCAGCACCCTGTCTTATGGGTTCCCCAGACCTTCTGTAATCGGAGAAGAGAGAAAGCATCACTGTGACCTGTGACCCACAGCCCCCCGCATCTATAGCAGGGTACCTTTTCTTCAGTATTGTAAAATGAAGCCTGTGATGGTGAGGCTACGCTGTTTTAATGCCCACATTCTCATTGTTAGTCCTAACAAAAGCAAACTTTTTAGAATTGTTGAGTGGATGTATGAAGGACTAAGTGCACAACAGTCCATGAGCCATCCTAAGTGGAGCACGTCCAGAAGCTCAGTTACACAGGGTCTGTGGTGAAGGAGGCAGCCCGTTGGTTGCATCAGGTTAGACCACTGCTAATTCAGCCACTCAAGGAAAATTCTGCCATTCCTCCTTTACAGGTTGAGCCATCGGGAAGCCCCTGCTGTGGGCTGTACCTAGTATCACCTGACAGCTCACAAGGCTGCCATTTCCCTTGCTGGTGATGATTTTGGAGGTGCAGCCTGTGCCTGGCACAAAGAGAGGGGAGACCTTCTAACACAATCTGAAAACTCAGCGGACCGGAATAGACTTACGCACTTGAGTGAGATCAGGATGTTGTTGTAGTTAGAAGATTCTGTGGCGGTCAAGAACCAACCAGGACAAGCTTAGCAAGCAACTCCAGAAGTCAGGGGCTTTCAGTAATCACTGTCAACTTGACTGGATCTAGAATCATCTAGAAAGGGGGGTGTGGTGGTCTGAAAGAAAATGGCCCCCATAGGCCCATAGGAAGTGGCACTATTAAGAGGTGTGGCGGTGTGGCCTTGTTAGAGGAAGTGTGTCGCCAGGGAGTAGGCTTTGAGGTCTCAGAAGCTCAAGCCTGGCCCTTGTACCACAGTCACTTCCTGCTGCCTGGGGATCCAGATGCAGAACTCTCAGCTTCCTCTCCAGCACTATGTCTGTCTGCACGCTGCCAGGCTTCCCACCATGATGATAATGGACTAAACCTGAGACTGTAATTAAATGCTTTCCTTTATAAGAGGTGCCATGGTCATGGTTTCTCTTCACAGCAATAAAACCCTAAGACAGGGGGAGGGGGAGGCATATGCTTATGAGTTTCTGAGACCACTTCATGGCTAGTTAGGGTTTCTATTGCTGCGCTGAAACACCATGACCATAAAGCAAGTTGGGGAGGAAAGGGCTTATTCAGCTTACTCGTGCACACTGCTCTTCACTGCTGGAGGAAGTCGGGATACAAACTCAAACAGGGCAGGATCCTGGAGGCAGGAGCTGATGCAGAGGCCATGGAGGNCCCTGCCTACCTAAGTTCTGCCCTATCAACAAGCCAAGGCAGTTTCTTTATTCACCAAGGTATTCATAGCAGAGGGGAATCCCACAATCACAAACCCAGCTTGTGTTTTATAGAATGTAGGCACATCATCACCTGATGTGGGACTCCCCTCTATGCTGTGAATACCATTGGTTAATAAAGAATCTGCTTTGGGACTATTGCCGCACAGAACAGGGCAAGGAAGGAATTCCAAGCAGATAGAAAAGGAGAGAGTAGGTGGAGTCAGAGATGCCATATAGCTGCTGAAGGAGACAGATGCCTGGGAATTTTACCAGTAAACCACAAGCATCATGGTAAAATATAAAATAGAAATTGGTTAATTTAGGATATAAGAGCTATCTAGGAATACGCTTAAGTGATCGGCCAAGCAGTGTTTTAATTAATACAGTTTATGTGTGATTATTTCAGGTCTGGGCATCTGGGAAATAAATAAGCAGCCTCTGCCAACAATTACCTCGGCCTCCAATCTATAAAACCTCCCTGCTTTAGTCTGGGTACACGACTTCACTGGCCTCTGAGGCCAAAGAACCCACCTAGAAGCTGCTTTGCTCAAATACCTATTGTTATATTTCTTCAGTTCGGCATGATCTGGTTTACTGTGCCGGCACAGAAACTTATTATGGTGGCAGGGAAAGGGGTGGAAAACCTTTTAGAAGGCAGTGATAACCACACATGGGTATCAGCAGCTGTCACTGGAGAATTAGAGGGGGTCCCTAGAACCACACCTCTAAATGGTCCCCAGGGCTAAACCATAGATTTTTAAAAAAATATTTGCTCTCCTGACATCTGTCCCACCTCTGGTAATCTACAGGGAGACAAGTAAAGAAGTGAAGGGGAAGAGGAAGAATCCCACATCTCTGGCAGAGGGGAACAACTGGTGTTTCCTAAGAGAGGGCATGTTAACCTCTCCCAAAGTTGTGACCCTGAGAGCTCTTGCAACACAGAACTGTAGTTCAAAGGCTATGAAAACAGAAAGTTCAAATCAGAGTAAACTATTTCTTTTCTCTTTGGTAAAGCGATTCATTGAGTCTTCTCCATTGAGAGCTTTCAAAATTCCTATAGTCAGGACAGCCACATTTGTTTCTGACTCTGGGAACTACTCTTAATTTAAAGAGCCTTTAAATTAAGTCCTCTCTTCCTCCTTGGGCTAGCCCATGCTGGGCTCCATTTCTTAGACCCTCTGGCTCCCTACTAATACATTTCTCATGCAGCACACAGCTGTGAAGTCTGGTATTATTTTACCCTGCAAATCTAATTAGGTGCATGAGCAGATAACGAACAAGGAAAAGGCACTCAGGTCTCGAAGCAAAAGCATTAACTTATGAAAAACTATGTTTTCATTGAAAATAAAATCAAATGCCTTTGGTCCCAAAGTGCCACTGTAAGCAATGGAATCTGGGACATTTTATGTTTTGAACACACACAAAGTCCCTCCAAAATTAGTGGAGTAATGTCCAGCGAGGCCATGGAAACAGCTGGGTAGCAGGCCTGGGGGAGGCCCAGGGCAGCACCCTGTCTTATGGGTTCCCCAGACCTTCTGTAATCGGAGAAGAGAGAAAGCATCACTGTGACCTGTGACCCACAGCCCCCCGCATCTATAGCAGGGTACCTTTTCTTCAGTATTGTAAAATGAAGCCTGTGATGGTGAGGCTACGCTGTTTTAATGCCCACATTCTCATTGTTAGTCCTAACAAAAGCAAACTTTTTAGAATTGTTGAGTGGATGTATGAAGGACTAAGTGCACAACAGTCCATGAGCCATCCTAAGTGGAGCACGTCCAGAAGCTCAGTTACACAGGGTCTGTGGTGAAGGAGGCAGCCCGTTGGTTGCATCAGGTTAGACCACTGCTAATTCAGCCACTCAAGGAAAATTCTGCCATTCCTCCTTTACAGGTTGAGCCATCGGGAAGCCCCTGCTGTGGGCTGTACCTAGTATCACCTGACAGCTCACAAGGCTGCCATTTCCCTTGCTGGTGATGATTTTGGAGGTGCAGCCTGTGCCTGGCACAAAGAGAGGGGAGACCTTCTAACACAATCTGAAAACTCAGCGGACCGGAATAGACTTACGCACTTGAGTGAGATCAGGATGTTGTTGTAGTTAGAAGATTCTGTGGCGGTCAAGAACCAACCAGGACAAGCTTAGCAAGCAACTCCAGAAGTCAGGGGCTTTCAGTAATCACTGTCAACTTGACTGGATCTAGAATCATCTAGAAAGGGGGGTGTGGTGGTCTGAAAGAAAATGGCCCCCATAGGCCCATAGGAAGTGGCACTATTAAGAGGTGTGGCGGTGTGGCCTTGTTAGAGGAAGTGTGTCGCCAGGGAGTAGGCTTTGAGGTCTCAGAAGCTCAAGCCTGGCCCTTGTACCACAGTCACTTCCTGCTGCCTGGGGATCCAGATGCAGAACTCTCAGCTTCCTCTCCAGCACTATGTCTGTCTGCACGCTGCCAGGCTTCCCACCATGATGATAATGGACTAAACCTGAGACTGTAATTAAATGCTTTCCTTTATAAGAGGTGCCATGGTCATGGTTTCTCTTCACAGCAATAAAACCCTAAGACAGGGGGAGGGGGAGGCATATGCTTATGAGTTTCTGAGACCACTTCATGGCTAGTTAGGGTTTCTATTGCTGCGCTGAAACACCATGACCATAAAGCAAGTTGGGGAGGAAAGGGCTTATTCAGCTTACTCGTGCACACTGCTCTTCACTGCTGGAGGAAGTCGGGATACAAACTCAAACAGGGCAGGATCCTGGAGGCAGGAGCTGATGCAGAGGCCATGGAGGGGTGCTGCATACTGGTTTGCGTCCCCTGGCTTGCTCTGCCTGCTTTCTTACAGAACCCAGGACCACCAGCCCAGGATGGTACTANGATCCCCATTGTTCACTAACTGGGAAAATGCCTTACAGCTGGATCTCACGGAGGCATTTCCTCAGCTGAGCCTCCTCCCTCTGACGACTCTAGGTTATCAAGTTGATGCGCAGAAGCAGTCAGTGCAATGGCCCACCCTGAATGCCAGTAGCACAATCCTATGAGCTGGAGCTAGGGAAGAATAAAAAAGAGGGAAGAGGAGGGAAACAGCACCCCCTTTGCTTCTGGGCCCACTGTGATGACCCGAGCAGCTCGACTACACCTCCCGACCATGATGGGGAGCCCCCTTTCTTCCTTAAGCTCTTCATTTTGTTCTAAACATGACTCTAAACCTTCCAGAGTTAGCATGTCCAACCTGAAGTTTGAAGGCTGTGCGGTTGTGTCACAGGAAATAAACACATGTACGCAACCTTTGAGCTGTTGTGTTCCTTTGGTTTAATGTGCAGTTGGTGGCAATTCTTTGTCCAAAGTGCCCTAGAGAAGCCCAAAGGAACTCGACTGCTTTATATTCTGCAGCCTAGCCCAGGCCTTATGTAAGGTATTGCCCATGTCTGAGCTTTTCACAAAGCCACAGACTTATCTCTGCCATTTATAGCCGTTATATAATATTCCACACATATCAATCATATTGAGCACGTTTCGTGATGATCTCCAGTTTTTATTTTAGAAGCAATTCCAAACTAAACTTTTTTTTTTAAATCAAAGCGGGTTACAGAAGAGCATTTTCACGAAAGCATAAACTAAAATTTCCAATCCCTCTTCTTTTTTCTTCTTGAGACAGGATCAGTCTCACCACGCAGCCTTGACTGGCTTGAAACTTGCTATGTACACTAGGCTGCCTCCCACTCATAGCGATCCACCTGCCTCTGCCTTCCCAGTGTAAAGCGTGAAACAATCCCACACCAGTTTGGATTAAAAGGGTTATTTATTTGAGGGAAAAAAAACTTACAGAACACCGTCCTACATGACAGCCAGGAAAAGAGTCTAGTCGCTGGAGCAAACTGGAGCAAGAGAGAGAGCAAGCTCACTCGGAGGGCTGCCGCTGTTTTTTAAAGAGAGAGAGACC
The DNA here is from genome assembly GCA_001685075.1 of Bramus lutescens. Lineage (NCBI taxonomy): Eukaryota > Metazoa > Chordata > Mammalia > Rodentia > Cricetidae > Bramus > Bramus lutescens. The sequence continues at coordinate 71,283 of LOEQ01006407.1, read as the reverse complement.
ACGCCCCAGTGGGCTGGTATCTCAACGGCTATTGGCTGAAGGAGGGGAAGGCGCTCCCGCAGAACCAGTGCTGGGATTAAAGGCATGTACCACACTGGGCCCATCCCTCTCTTGCTGTATAGGCTGTCACTTTTAACTTACACATGAGAGAGTTGAGCTTTTGGTGGTTTGTGGTCTCACAACACCAGAAAAATCGAGACTGTCTATTCTAATTCATAACAGTCTTGAACATACATAATACACACATATGATCCAGTTGTTGGCAGGGAGGGAGAGGGGATCACAGAGGGGGAGCAAGAACTTCTCTGAGCCAGCAGAGTTCCATAAGGTGGGTGGAGAAGTGGCTGCAGAAACCCGCACTCCCCTGGCTGTGCAGGTCTATCTGCAATGACGGGAAACACGGGGGGTGGAGGTAGGAGCAGGTTTTCGGGACCCTGTCACCTAACCCCGGAAGCTGGAAGAGTGTCTTCTCCCCTCCCCAGGGTCCCCAATAGCTCACGGGGTGTTATGGAAACCTAGCAGGTGCTGCTGGAGTCAATTTGAGTCTTCGAAGTTTGTTGCTAAAAACAAACAGATGAAAACAAGAAACCCAAAAGGTTACTCCTCATGTGGATTGTAGGAATGCAGAAGCTTCTTCAAAATTGTCTTTAAGGTGAGTTTAAATGTGTGAGATGTTTTGAATAATTTTGCTTGAGTGACTAACTTGGGATCGTGGGATTCACTGTAACTATTTACAATGAACTAATGTTGATCACTCTCCGTCCAGGGCTTTTACATGATGTGTCCCCGAAAATGTTCTGTAGAAGCTGTCATCGATGTGGGGAGAAGCCAGCGGTTCAGTGTTACGAATACATGTACGCCTCTCAATTCTAAAACAGAACATGATTTGTTTTTGGACTTTAGGACTCACAATGGGATGCCTTCCTCGTCAATCTTACTTTCTAGCTCTTACGTATGTGTGCATGCCTATGTGGTATATCTGCATGCATATATGGAGGTCAGAGGGCAACCTCAAGTATCTGCCCGCATCTTCTACCTTGTTTCGACACAGGGTCACTGGCTGTTCCCTATGTGTATCGCTAGGCTAGCTGGCCCGCAAGCTGACAGATTTCCCATGCCTCTGCCTTCACACTGGCACAGGAATGGCACAGGTGGCTTTAGGTGGGTCCAGGTCCTCACATACATGCATCAAGTGTTTCACCCACTAAACTCTCTGCCCAGCCCAAACTCAAGTTCTAACGATGATACCGAGCCTGTCAACATGAACCCATCTTGTGGGTTCATAATAAGCTGTGTCTTTTTATGAATGCACCAAAGTGTGGAACACACACACATCCCTTAGCCTCTTTTTCCCATTAAGGGCTGTAAATTTAGAAAGCAGGGTAGATAATCAAAGATTTTCGTCAAAACACGTTTTAAAATTAAGCACAGGTCCAGAAAAAGAAAATCAACATGTAGATGAAGGAGTTATTGAGTATCTACTATCCAGTTATCAGGTTAAAAATAGATAGACGATGCCAGCATTACCAGAAGTCTCTCGGGGCTGGTCTCCCTCCTCTTGACTGGAGACCGAATGCAGCTTTTTGGGTTAAGTCTCTCTGTAGCCCTTCAGGTTACAAGATGCCATGGCTCACAGCCATTAGCTGTACCATTAAAAGTCTGGGTAGTAAATAGTTTCTGAAAGCCTTATTTATACCTCTCGTTTTACTGCGGCCCACAGTTAAAAAGCACTCCTTCGCATATGTATTATGCCTTCTCATTCCTGAGCAATATGCGAGAACGCGGTTAAGAAATTTCATCCACGAGGGGGCGCCACATCACTTTATGTTCTCAGCGGGGGAAGCCAATCCTTATCTAGCCGGGTTCCGGGTGCGGTTAGAGGACATATGGGTAATCTACTGAATGACTTCTTTGCCTTACTGAGTTTCATAGAATGCCTCGTTGATTTAAATTCAATCCCCAAAGGTTGCCAAAAGTCCCGAGGAGCAGCTGCTTCCAAGAGCGAACCTGTGTGTCAACGACTTCTCCACTAAAAACCAAAGTCTGTGAAATTGAGGAATGGGGGTGCTGAGAACATTTGGAACGGACAAAGGCTCTGTTTCCAAGCTTAAATGAAACACAGCTGGCTTACAGCTGTGCTACCTTCTTCACCGCACACGGAGTCAAGTCACAAAACAGAACGAAGCTTTCTGTGATCGCCTCTGTGACGCTAGGAATTCTCAGCCTCCCTGGCAGGCCACCAGCTACAAGCTTCCTGTATTCTCTTTTGACCCCCACGCGCCGTAGATACTGGGGTCCCGCTCACTAGAGAGGTGCATTGCTACAAGTTTATAAGATACACCTTTCTGCTTTGCTTTTCAGTCTATGTGTGTGTGGTAGCGGGCAAGGGACAACCTTGGTGTGTGACAACTCGGGTGTGGGTTGTCACTTCCCACACTGACATGGGGTCTCTTGTTCACCACTGCATATGCCAGGCTCATTGGCCCACGATTCTCCTGTGCCATCTTTCATCTCACCATAGGAACACGGAGATGACAGACACCTGCTGTTCTGTTTGCTCTTGCATTGGGTTCAGGGCCTCATGCTTGCTTTGATAAGCGCTTTAGCCACTGTGCCAACTCCCCAGCCCGTCATTTACCTTTATGCTTTTGTTTCTGCTTTTTGGTTTTGGTTTGTGTGTGTTTTCAGATCTTTGAGCTATGAAGACATCCGAACTCTTGAATCATAGCAGGTTAAGTTTTTAAAATGTCACTTGCCACCTCTGTGATTCATAGTCATCCATGGACTGACAGTGCTCTGCATTAGAGCGAGCTTGGATGCCAAGTGTGCATTAGAGCAGGGCATTATGGTTATGCATGGGGCATAACTTCAAAACCAGCCTCACATCATGCCAAAAAGCCAGCAGCTGTGCCCAAGTGTCAAGCAAGCAGCCATAGGAGTGCCAACTGGACTGCTGTCACATTTGAAATGCTCGCCATGATTCAAACTCTAACCATGGATTTATAAGCTTGACTTACATTGATTAAGGGAGGCTTGTGTTGAATGTCACTTTATTCAAATCACTTTCTGTTTCCCAGATTGGTTCTTCACATTCTGGCTTATTGATATGGGCACTTTGATGGGGGCGATACATTTTACAGCTGAGACAAGACAGTTTATCCTATAGTTTGGACTTTATTTGTTCTTTAGAAGTGTGGTGTTCTCCCTTCAGGGAAACTGGTGTAGACTTGGTTAAAAAAAAAAAAAAGTAAAGGACAATCTTGAGAATCCAGCATCAAGATCAGGAAGTGGCTTTGGGAATTTTCTTATTCTCTAATGACACTTCCAGATGACAGCCCCTTTGACGTCATCAGAAAAGTCTCATTTCCTTGTCTTCTCAATTTTGTCACTAACTGATGTTCTGGTCATTTACCCTTATCAACTAATGACTTCATCTGTGGTTCACAGAACGCACATGAAATCCCACGGCCACCCGGGGTGATTCATCCAGTTCCTGTTCCCACGACTCCCTGACAACCCCATTGCTAATGACTTTCGTCTCCATGCTCCTCATCCTTCCACACCCAAGGCCACACTCTGGCCTCTTCACAAGTCCCAAACGTCTAGCGGCAACAGCCCCGACCCCAGCTACATCATTGCATCCTTCCTGGTCTCACTAGCTTATTCTCACATCTACGCTTGGACCTCATCATCAACGTCTTCCTTTTCTTCCTAACCCATCGAAGCTCTTCTGTCTTCCCTTCACCTCTTTTCAGTTGTGATTATGTGGCTCCCTGGCTTCAACAAGTGCCATCTTATAGCCCGAGCAAACTTTTGGCTTTCTCCTGGGTGTGTTCATCTCGCAAAATCCCAAATCAGGGTTAAGCCATCCTCCACACCCATGATCTTTCATGTGAGACTACATGCGTATGGTCTTCCATCTCAGCCAAGCTCTCAATACAGCCCAAGAATCTTTGTGTCTGGGAAAGACACATCCATTCAATGCAACTTACACTTTACATAGAAACTCAACATAGATGCAGTTGTCTGTAAATAAAGGCTAATAACAATCCCTTTGAATTCCATTGCTTCATGACCTGGGGGGGACGGGACTATCATCCTGTCTGTAGCTTTCACCTCTCTCTCCTTATTCTTTCATTTAAGATTTTAGACATTTTCTATATAAAGAGTCCATGTAAATCCAGTGACCTCACTGATGAGAGTCTTAACTCTCTTCTTCACAGCCACACTACTTACAGAGACAAAGGCTCCAGTCAACATGTCCTCCTCATCTTGTCTCAGCTATACACCGACTGTCTACTGGATCTACTTCTCCATTCTTCTCATGGCTGCTTGAAGTCTTCTGTTCAAGGGACACTTTCTAGACTTGCCTAGTTACTATCCAGTGTTTGGCATTGTGAATCACTACCCTAGTCTCAAAAAGTTCCTTCATCAGCTCCAACCATCCTCCTTCTGCTTCCTGATTCCCGTCTGCCTCGTGACTTAAATGTGGGTCACCAGACTGACTTTGTGTTCTTTCCCTGGATAATGTCATTCACTTAGTTCCCTGGCTGTGGTCATGAGTTATGTGCTTCTATATCCATTTGTCACACCATGCATCTCACCTATGTGTTTTAAAGACATGATAATATCCATGTATCCATACTGAGTTTATTGTTTCCCCCATATGTGTTGAGTATCAATCATCTACTCATCTGTGTATGAAACATGGGTATCAATTTTATTTCTTCATACCTCACTTGCTATTCAATCAGTCCCAAGATCCATCAACTCAATGCCTTATCTACCACATCTATTTCCTCTTCCCCATCTCCACAGCCACTTCCTGTCTTTACAAGGTCCCTAATCTATTCTTTGATCAGCATTGGCATGGATGCCTCTGACTGATTTTCCTGACAGTCCCTTATATCTCTCAATTAAAATTACATTGTACACTACAGTGGGATAATCCCCCGAAATGCACACCCAACCAGACTACTTCCTGAGAGAGTCCCATTGTCTACACATCAAAACCCCTACTCTTTTCCTGCCATGACATACAAGGCCATGGTCCACCACTCTATCACCCTTGCTCACATTTCTTACTTTAGGCCTTCAATCCAGTTAGAGCAGCTTGCTTAGGAAGTATGTTCAAGGGGACAGCATCTTCTGGACACAGCAGCGCAACTGTACATATGAACTCACAGCAGTTACGACAGCATGTATGAGACCTGTACAAGCCTAAGCCAGAACAAATCCCACATAGGAATTGGGCATGAGCCTCATCCCTGGCAGTGGAGTTATTGGCAACTGTTAGCTGCTGGGGAAGGAAGAAACCGTTTTCCCTGAGAGTATAGGCCCTGGAAGGTTGACCACAGTCTAGTGGAAAACCACACATCCAGGAATAAATAAAGCTGAGTGGGCAGGAAGGGGGATGGACTGAGCCATACTGGGGTGGGGGTGAATATGACCAAAACATGCATGAAACGCACAAAGAGCAAATGAAAAAAATTAAAGAAAATACATTGTCTGACAGCTGATCAATAAATCTTGTTATCAGATGGACTTATTCAAATTTGGGTGGCCTTTTACTAACTTGTGGCCATGGATAAGTTGGCTAGTCTCAGAGAGTACCACAAGCTTCTCTCTTGGAGTACATGTTGCCCATGTGAATCCTCTTTTTTGGGGGAGGGGGTTCGAGACAGGGTTTCTCTGTAGCTTTGGAGCCTGTCCTGGAACTAGCTTCTATAGACCAGGCTGGCCTCCAGCTCACAGAGATCTGTCTGCCTCTGCCTCCTGAGTGCTGGGATTAAAGGTGTACGCCACCACCACCAGGACCATGTAAATCCTCTTTACTGGTCAGTTTTCCACTGAACCATCCGTGAAGTCTCAGCACACAGAGGCCCTCAGTACTCATTCTGCATCTAAGTGGCTGAGTAGAACAGGCGGTTCTCCCCATGCTAGGAAGTTCGTCTTCCTCTAAAGCTCTGTATTGCACTTTTCATCTGTGAAGAAAGTCAATGGGGCGTACAGAGTGTTAGAGTCTTCAACAAACATGCTCAGACTTAGTATACCCCGACCTGTACTTGGATATTTCTAGATGTTCTTTACTTGAAATTTCATCAATACGTGGATATCAAGTATACATTTAAGTTCATGGGACATTAACTAACGGAGGTCAAAAGACAGCAGTGCAGTAGAGACAAGCTTTAGGATGATGATACAAGAGAACAACAAATGCCTTCTGTTATGTGGAACAGGCTTCCATCTGTGTCTTCATGTGAACCTGGGAGATTTGCACTGCCACCATTCAGGACACTCCTGCTGCATAGGAGTGTTTAAGGACGGGTCAACAAGGCTCAGTTACAATGTTCATGCAGATCTGAATCCAGTCAAAGTCAACTGCTGGGCCAAGAGTTCAGAACAGAGAGTAAACCGGTGGCACAGTAGTAGGTTGGGTGCTGAAGATGTAGCTCAGTCGGTAGCATGCTCGGCTGGCACGCACAAAGCCTTGGGGTTTAGCCCTTATTTTGCATAAACTGGTCCTGGCGGTGTATACTTGTAATCCCTGTATTTGGGAGCTGAAGGCAAGAGCATCAGAAGTCTAAGGCCAGCTTTGGCTACATAGAAAGTTTGAGGCTAGCCTGGTATACTTGAGACCTTGTTTTTTCTTAAAAGAACAATGCCAGGTGGCGGTGATACATGCCTTTAATCCTAGCACTGGGGAGGCAGAGGCAGGCGAACCTCTATGAGTTCGAGGTCAGCCTGGTCTACAAGAGCTAGCTCTAGGACAGTTTCCAAAGCTACAGAGAAGCCCTGTCTCATAATAATAATAATAATAATAATAATATAATATAGCAGGTTGAGTATATGACCAAAGAGGACCACAGGAAGCAATTCTGAACCATCCTGTAGTAGCCATAGTTAACTTTATCAGTTGGGGTACAGAGCATGCTCTTGGACCTGACATAAAAAAAGATGAAGTTATGAGCCTCTTGCCAAGCCCAGAATGGCCTCGAAGAGCTTCCAAAGGCCTGAATGGGTGCCAACTGTGAAGGACAGATTGAACACAGGATCCGGGTCAGGTCTCAGAGCAACTCCTCTTCCAACCATTCTTCGTCTCTACCTAGGTCTTAAAAGGAGGGCAGAAAATAGGGAAAATACTGACCTTGTGATGTCAGGCATTAAAAAGCAGTAGCTTCAGCCACAAGCTAGGGAGTTTTAACTCAGAAAGTTTTAACATGACAGAGCTGCTGTGCGCCGCTGGCAGCTGGAGGGGAAATGTGACCACTTAGTCCATACGTGTGATTCACAACCTCTCACTGGCTTCTGAATTACAGGAATCCCAACTCATTACACTGAGCTGAGTTATGGGCAATCTTGGGATGTTGGAGGAAATCTCTTGACAAATCAAGCCACAG
>LOEQ01006407.1:43381-53509 GCA_001685075.1 Bramus lutescens | reverse complement strand
TGTGTGTGTGTGTGTGTGTGTGTGTGTGTGTGTGTGTGTGTGTGTGTGCTGAAGCTGGAATTACCAATGGTTGAGAGCCACCTTTTGTCTACCTAGGAACTACATCCTCTGGAAGAGTACCAAGCAGTTTTAATCCTGACCATATTCCCATCTTCTCCACTCTCTTATCCGAGTTTGCTCTTAAAGATCTGCCTTCTCCGTGTTGGGTTCAGGCCCTCTTGGCATTGCCCCCTTGAGACAGCTGTCTGTCTGCTGGGCTGATGTGTCTCACAGCAATGGAAGCTGACCATGTGCCTCTGCAGGCTGCCCCATCATCCTCTTATGTCCTTACCTACCCAAAACCCCGTGATGTCACCTCAACATCCGGAACCACTTGAAAGCTTTGCCTGATTTAAATGGCATGAGGCTTTAAAGCTCATTCCCCACCAAAGCTGACTGTCCCTGTCAAGGCTTTGGGTTCCCAAATGACATTTTCCCCACCAAGCAAAAAGATCCATAGCAAAAAGAAAACAGAATCAGGCTGGTGAGCTGGTTCAGCATTAGTCACCTGGTGTCCCAAGGTCTATCACCAGAAGCCTCATAGAGGTGGAAGGAGAGGACTGTCTCCACAGAGTTGCCCTCTGACCTCTACCTAGGCCCTGCAGCATGCATATCTTTGCCGTCATGCACAGACACGATAACAATAAATACATAAAATGTAAAACACACAGACTCTCCACTGACTACAGAAAACCATACTGGTACTGAGTTCTCGGCTTCCTACAAATTTTTTTTTCTTTTTTAAAGACTGTGTGTAGAGCTTCAGAAATGAGCAACAGGAACAAAAACCAGTGGCAGAGCCAGACTCTGGTTTTGATTCAGTACAAAGGAAAATAAAGCTAAAAGGAAGGAGGGGCTTCCTTTCCAGGACACCAAGGTTCAGCTGTGTGGAGTGCTGTGTTGAGAAGGATCCTGAGGCCAAGTCTGAGGTAAGCAGGAAACAGTCCCATGATCAATCAATGCCCTAAGAGCACAACCACAGGATGGCAGCAAGGGAGACACTTGTTAGCCAAAGCTGTTGGGGTCACAGGCTCACAGGCTTCAGAGTTCAAATCTGGACTCATACCTTGGGTCTGTGTTTAACGTTCCGAGGCTAACGCTAATTGCTTGTTAAAACAGGGATGGCAACCACTCCAACGTCTCCATCAAACGAGGTGATTTGGCAAAGACAGCACTCATTGTACGTGCCCAGTGACAGGATACCAGGAGCCTTTATGATACCAGTTCATCATCCCTGAGAATATGCCTCGGACTTAAAGGTTATGGATGTCCACTTTTCTGGAAATCTTCTGTAAAAATTCTGCTCCTCATGGAGGAGGAGATGATGATCAAGGATGATCAACATAATATTTCTGCCTGCTTAGCTCTGCCCCAGAAGGACACCACTGGCAGGCAGTGGGGAAGCTAAGTGACTCCAGATTAAATTCCTAGCTTCCCTAAAATAAGTGCCGGCTGAGTCACCCCCTTTATTCCCAGGCTCTTCTGAAAGTTGAAGAAGATGCCATTGTCCAGAAATAGCCTTCACATTCCAGCGTTAAACTGGCTCTCCAAAGGATACAAGGTCTCCAGGAGAAGAGGCTGAAGATACTGCTGTGAGTGTCAGCCCACTGGAAATGTCTCCGAAGCTTATCGGTGGAAGCTTATGTGGACCACTGCTCAGGATGCATGTGAGCCACTGCAGAAATGTTCTGGGATGTAACAGCATTGGCAGGGATGGGTACCAGGACTCAGAAGGCTCACGCCTTATCCTGTTACACAGCAGCCCATGAGAAAACACACATCTCCAGGTCCCACTGCATATGGGACCAGGTATGAGTTCCTGCCCTGGATGCTACTCTACCCTACTGGCCTTATTTCCCAGCATGCTCTAGCCACTGTGGACTTCAGGACACACACTTCTGGACGTTCTTTTCTTCAGTTCCAAACCCATTGACTTTGTTCATGCTCCTGCTTTGACCTCTGTGGCCTGTGGCATGAACATGGGACTGGGACCCGGAAGAGAACTGCAGGCATCAGGGAAGTGCATTGGAACAGCGGGCAGCTGGCACAGGGCAGGAGGAGTGTAGGCGCAGAATGGAACCCTGCCAGTCTGAGACAGACCTCTCAGCTGAACCTGAACTCCTGTGGGAATTGCTACCTGTCCTGCTCATGATACCCCAGCATGAGGAAAGAGAGAATTTTGTCACCTAGGGACAGCTGTGACCCTTTGGGGAATGTGTCATTCACTATTTGTTAAGCTAGGAAAATCTCAAGTTAATGAAGAAAACACAGACAGAGAGACTGTGTTCTTGTTCTGAGTTCTCCTGAGGTCACTGCACATCTCAATGCTTTTAACCAGCTTGGGGTGGTGTTTAATTCAGGTCACATGGTCTGAAGGGCTGCTGTACGGCTTTCTCCTTTCAGACAAAAGACAGAGGGCCCAGGGATGCTGAAGGTTCTGGGACTGAAAGAAAGTCACCTGTGAAAGCAGGACAGAGGCCTGGAGCAAAGGGCTCCTTCTGCACATGCTCTTAGCATCGTTTTCCTCCACGGCCCAATTTCCACAGAGGGAAGCAGGGCAGGGTGCAGATACAGAGTGCCTGGCAATGGCAGAGGTCCAGGAACGGGCGGGCACAGCTTATTCCCTGAAGTCTTCACTTCCGGATCCTCAGAAGGCAACTCACTCAATCTTTACCAAAGAATCAAGTCAAAATTATGTCACCAGGGCAGACCCTGAAAACAACTGATGTCCCGATACAGCGGGGAAGTCTGGACACAGAATGGCGATGATGCCCGGTGACACACAGAAGATGGTTCTCTGCACACCAAGGAGAGAGGCCTGGGTAAAAAATCCTTTCTCTCAGTCCGCAGAAGAAAGCACGCCTCCTCTAGCCACTCCTACTGCACAGGCTGATTTCTGACTTCTGGTCTCCAGAACTCACTGATAATAAATTGCAGGCAAGGGAAAGAGACAGGAAGCTAGTCTGCTTCCCCTCCCCCCTCTTTTTAAGCTCTTTCCCTGCCCAGTTCCCATCAGTAATCACCACACCTCAACTAGACCATGTGGCAAGCAGTCTTTTAGAAAAGGTGTTCCTCTCTTCTGGAAAACTCTTATGTGTGTATATACATATATATGTGTATATATATGTTATATATATGTATGTATGTATGTATGTATACACACACACACTGACACATATGCAGCTGTAGGGACTTAGCATAACTGGGACTCCAGCCGCAACTCAGCAAAGGCTGCAGAGACCTTCCCTCGGACATCTATTCAAACCTGGCAGCGCCACATGGTTTGTGCACCAAGGGCAACTCCAATCCAGCTGGTGTCCTTTGCTCAATGACAAACTGTAGCTTCAAAGTTCTTCCTCAGGCAACATGACAGATAGCTAGCTGGTGTGGGACAATGGTCTTTTATCCTGTCACTTGTATTACTTTTAATAAAACGCTGATTGGCCAGTAGCCAGGCAGGAAGTAGAGGCGGGGCAACGAGAATTCTGGGAAGACGAAAGTTTCAGTCTGTAGTCATGACCCAGCCTCAGAGAAAACAAGATGTGACTGCCTCACCGAAAAAGGAACTAAGTTACATGGCTAACACAGACAAGAATTATGGGCTAATATAAGTTATAATTAGTTAATAAGAAGCCTGAGCTAATGGACCAGTCAGTTTATAACTAATGTGGACCTCTGTGAGATTCTTTGGGACTTAACAGCTGCAGGACCGGGTGGGATAGAAAACCTCCGTCAACAGATAGCTACTGAGTTTCATATATAAGATGAAAAGTCTTTGCCACCCCCCAGGCTCTAGGAATCATGCTTTTTGAGAAAAGTGCTTTTGTTGGCAACTCTGGAAATTAAAAAAATTAATCAATAAACCCCAATACAACAAATTCAACAAGATTTAATTTTTAAAATTTTTGTACATGTGAGTGCAGCTGCCTTCTAAGGCCACAGGCATCTGGTTCTCTTGGAGCTGGAGTTACAGGTGGTTGTGAGGTGCCTTACATGAATGCTAGGATTTGAACTCAGGTCCTCTGCAAGAACTGTAACAGCTCTTAACTGCTGAGCCATCTTTCTAGTATCCCCCATCTCTACCAAGGTTTAAAGGAACAAATCATTAAGTCTGAGAATTCACACTTAAAGGAATAAATCCCTGATAATATAAAATTGGGAAACACAGTTAGTTGTTAGACCTTACTTTACACAATAGGCAATTTTTGATTTTGTTTGTTTGTTTTGAGACAGGGTCTTGTGCAATCCAGGACAGTCTCTAAAACTTACCACGTAGTTGTCTTAATTAGGGTTTCTATTGCTGTAAAGAGACACCATGACCATGGCAACTCTTATAAAGGAAAACATTTAACTGGGGTAGCTCGCTTACAGTTCAGAGGTTCAGTCCATTATTATCATGGTGGGACATAATACCATGCAGGCAGACATGGTACTAGACAAGTAGCTGTAAGTTCTACATCTTTCAGGTAACAGGAAGTGGACTATTACACTGAGAGAAGCTTGAGCAAAAGAGACCTCAAAGCCCACTTCTACAGTGAGACACTTCCTCCAACAAGACCATACCTACTCCAATAAGTCCACACTTTCTAAGAGTGTCACTCCCTATAAGATTATGGGGACCAATTACATTCAAGCCACCACAGTAGCCAAAGATGACTTTGAACTTCTGATTCTCTTGCCCCCATCTCCCAAGAGCTGCGATTACAGACATTGACCGCTGTGCCTGGTTTATATAGTACTAGGGATTAATTCCAAGGCTTTGTGCTTGCTAGTTAAACACTCTACCAACTGACACATCTCTAGCCCATCAACGGGGGTTATTTTATCATGCATGGGACACTTGGCAATGACAAAAATGATCACAATGAGGAGAAGGAGAGACCAGGGATGCTACTAGATGTCATATAAGCACGGGGCAGCCCCACAGCAGAGAATGATCTGGTCTACAATGTTAATGGTCTTGCAGAGGAGACACCCTGAACTTCATGGGAGGTTTCTCTTTCTTTGTGTAGTGACTAAGAAGCAGCCCCAAAACAGAGGGTTGGGGTCAGGACCTAGAAGCAGAACCTACCTGCCCATCTACAGAGCAAACAATCTGAGTGTCCACACTGCTCTCTCCAGCATGGTCACATGTCTAGCCCAAGGCCTGTAGTCATCAGGTTGTTTTTTTTTTTTTAACTTGATTTCACAATATGGCTGTCTCTCCAAACCTTGGGAAATCTGAAAATATTACAGGGACACTAAAGGCCCTGGGGAAAATTTCCAGGCTGAAAAGTTCAAACTGCAGGGGACCTTTCTGAATAAGGCATGGAAGGAAGGACAAAGGAAGCACCTACTGACTCAGGGAGGCCCAAGGTAGATCAGCTACCAGTGGTCATCAGTGGCTTTCACTGGATCTCCACTTTATTGGCAAATCCAGGCAGTAGCCCAATGGTTTCCAGGTGACAGGCCTTGAAGAAAAGGCTTGGTTGGCCGGAAACCACCTCCCCTTGGCTGCTTTCTCAGACGTAGAAGACGTAGCCGATGTGTCTCTGGACCTCTGCTCTAACACTTCACCTTTAAAGTTCCCCAGAAGAGAAAAGTAAGCATTCTAGCAAGTTCTATGAAGTACAGAAAATTCATATGAAAAATCTGCCGTGCTTTTTCCTCTTCTGTCCTTATCAATAGAAAAAAATGCTTTAAAGTATATTGACATTTTTAGATGAGCCAAACTACCTGAAGGGATCATATTATCTGGTTTTCTAAAGACAAGAAGCAGCTGACTTAGGTGACAAGGACTTCTGGGAAACTCACACACCAACTCTTCTCATGGTGCCCCAAACTGGTCTCCACATTTTAACAGCAAGCACTTTCTGTCCTCAGCCGTCTCTGGGCCTCCTTTAAGTTCTTTAACTAAAAGCTTTTTAAAAACCTTTACTGTATTTACAGTCATAGAAGATGTGCTACCCAGAGAACAGAGATCAGCAAAGTTTTCCTCTCAATGGACAGCAACTATTTTAGGCCTTAGAGGTCATTTGAACTCTGCTCCAATGACCCCGTTCTGCTGGCTCCCCATAGCGTGGTCAACAAATGACACAGAATAAACACACAGGACTGTGGTACCACAAAGCTTCACTGGTAGATAATAAAATTTGAATTTCATTACATTTTTATGTTATGAAACAGCCTCAAATTTGTTTTCAGTCATTTAAAACCGTGTAAAGCAGCCTTCTGAAGGGAGGCTGCTCTGTGGCTCTGACACATGAGATATGGGTTGTTGGCTTCTATGCCAAATCAAAAATCGCAATTTTGTGGGGTTGGAGAGATGGGTCTGCAGTTAAGAGCACTGGCTGATCTTCCAGAAAACCTGGGTTCAATTTCCAGCATCTACATGGCAGCTAACAACTGTCTGTAACTTCAATCCCAGGAACCTGTGCCCTCTTCTGTGCTGTGGAATAGTCTTTTTGTACACTGTGAATATGTGTCACTCTGATTGGTTCAATAAAAAGCCAAATGGCCAATAGCTAGGCAGGATTTTCGGGGCAGGGAGGACACTGGATGAGTCAGACACACAAAATGGGATAGAGGTAAAAGTCGCATGGAAGAACGTAGATTAATAAAGAAATGGGTTGCTTTAAGTTATAAGAGCTAGTTACAAACAAGCCTAAGCTATCAACTGAGCTTTCACAATTAATAATGAGTCTGCATGTCATTTTTTTTGTCAGCTGGCAGCCCAAAGAAAAACCCGTCTACACTTCTGACCTTCACAAGCACTAGGTATGTAAGTGGTTCACAGACATATATGTAGGGGAAAAAACATGTATTTATTATATGTAAAATAAAAATAATTCTATATATTAAAAGAACTGTGAGATCCTCTGTGTCGCTTTTTATTGCCACAATCTATTCTGCATTTCAGATTTACTGTGCGGAATGGACTGTCTCTCTTGACTCCTTACCATTCAGAAATCACCATTCAGAAATCAAATGGGTGAGTGAAAGAGCAAGGCAAATAAATCAATTCTATGACTTGTCTTATTGCGGCAGCAGAAAACCCTGACTAGCTCATCTTTATTTGGGCTTCCAGGGGAAATAGTCTGCCATGACTGGGTAAGGATGGTGGCAGGAGGGTGAGGTGGCAGTGGCTTGAGGCTGACGGTCACATTGCATTCACAGTCAGGAAGTAGAGAAAAATAAATGCTAGCACCCAGCTTGCTCCCTTCTCTTATTTAGTTCAGGACCCCGTCCCACAGAATGGTGGCCCCAACAATCAGGGTATGGCTTCCCACTTCAGCTAAACAAATCTGGACACTCCCTCACGTACATTCCTAGAGGCTTCTCTCCTTCTAGAGTCTGTCAAGTTGACAATCAATGAATCATTGTAGCCACTATCACAGCATCATCAACGTATACAGTACGTTGACCATGACTGCAATATGAGTCATCCCCTGTTCACTAGGAGGCACCATCTTGCTCCACACAGTGGAAGATCTGTGGATTGCTGAAGGTTGATTATCCATGCTGCTTTACCAAACTACTGAGGGCCAACATGTCTTCTTTTTATTTTAAAGTCATTTTATTTATATATCTGAGGGCTTTGCCTGCATGTATGTATATGCACCGTGTACATGCCTGGCGCCTGCAGAGGCCAGAGGACATTCAATCCTCTGGAACTGGAGCTGGAGACAGCTATGAGTCACCATGTGGGTGCTGGGACCTGAACCCAGGTCTTCTGTAAGAGCAGCCCGTGCTCGTAACTGCTGAGCCATCTCTCCAGCCCTGAAGGCTAACATTTCAGTGTTGTGTTAGAGCTCAGTATAACCCATTTTCTCCTTTAGCTTTTGCGGTTTTCTGGTATTCGGATGTTGAGCCAGAAAAGAGAAATGGCGGAGAGTGAGGAAATGCTCTGATTTCTCCATTTACTTGTCCTCCCTGCTCAAATACACACCAGACCACTTCTTGCTCCTTTCTGAGAGGACATGACTGGTTTCTCGTAGAATATAGCTGCAAGTGGTAGTTTTCTTTCTTTCTTTATTTATTTCCTTTTTTTTTTTTGCCAAGAACTGCACAGAGGGCATTTTACATGCTAGATAACTGCTCTAGCACCAAGCTATGACACCATTCCTTATTATTTTATTTTTGTTGGTTTTCTTTTTTAAAGACAAGTGTTCACTATGTAGTTCAGGCTGGCCTTGAACTCTTGATCTTCCTACATCTGCCTTTCAAGTGCTGGGATTAAAGTTTGTGCCACCATGCACACCTTCACAAAGGATTTCTTGAAAGCACATAGTAACATGCCAAGGAGGCACACGTACCTCCTTCGAACATGTGTCCTGTGGCCTTGCAAATGAGCTATTTAAAATCAAAAGCATAGTCCAGGAGAGGGCTCAGTGGGCAAAGGCACCCGCCACCAAGCCTGATGACCTTTGTCTCCTCCACAGAACATATATGGAGAAGGAACTGATTCCTACATGTTGTTCTCTGACCGCCTCAAATAGACATACACACACACACACACACACATACACACGCATGCGTGCACACACCACAATGTAATTAAATAAAGTCAAACATCCTCTTTTACTTCCCTGACATTCCACAAATGAGGTGGATTTTAAACCTGCCTGTGCAGTCGACACTATGTGAAGTTGCTGGGCTTGCCAAAAGACAGACAAAGGCAGCCAGTTACATGTGGATTTCAGATAACCAGCAAAGACTCTAAATTCATCCAGGCAGGTACTCGGCACCCTGTATCTTTAAGTGCTAAAAGCAGGGATGGTGAGTGGATGAGAGAGGCTAAAAGGGGAGGTAGTTACAAGGGAGATGCAAACATTCGTCACAGGACCCTGAGGATAGTGTTCATGACGACTCAGATCCCCACCACAACAGAAAGCACCAGCTCCCTGTTTCAGCCAACACTTCAGGTCTTAATCTGTTGGAACTCTGCATGTGCAGGGAGAAGGTGGGATCAAGCAAACTGCCTAGACTTCGGCTGAACTTCGGTTGAAACGACAGTGCCTCCTGGGGGAGTTTTGGAGGAGGTCAAATTACGCAGCTCTGATTGTTCTGGTAACAACACAAACGTATAACATAGTAAGTTCAGACATCCAAAAGTTGACGTCAGTTGTGCTCTCTGTTCATTAAATTCCCTTTTTTAGAGAGATTACAGTTTGGGTTTCTCACAGAGAACGCTTGATCACTGAAAAAGGGACTGATCCCAGCAGCAACCCTGACTCTGTGTTCTGTTTCTTTGCTTGTTTGTTTTTCAATAGTGTAAAGATCCCAAAGGGCCCGTGAGTGTATGACAAATGGGCTTCTTGTGGGGGCATCTCACCAACCTGTCAAACAAACATAGATGTCTTTAAATCTCACTTAGATCTAAGCTGTAATAACCCTACACACCCATCCCATACACTATTGCTTTAGGGTTAAATAAACTGTACTGAAGGGCATTCATAGAAAACTGATGACCCAGGATGGGTTGAGAGAAAGTGGGGTGCAGTGGGGAATGGAGCTAACTAGGTCCATTGTAAAATCCTGTTCCATTTGATTTAAACCATTGTGAATATTTAGACAGCAACGGATCTTTTCCAAAAGTCAGACTTCTGGGTTCTCTAGTAAAGGTAGAGGATTCTAGGTTTGACTCCCATAAATCAATCACCTAGAATTAGGAATGACTTGGCCGTACTAATCTAGCTCCTGTGCTTATTCTATAAATCCTGGAGTTTATGCTAATGTAAAGTACTCCACACAGTGCTTAATACCCAGATAATCTGCAAGTCTGGGAAACTCACCTTATCCTCTAAAAGTAACCCCAGGATAGAGTGACCATCTTTTGCTCAATTTTTGGACCTCCTGAATACCTGTCTCTAAAAGGGAAGATTACCAAAGATTACCAATTCAAAGAGAATGTCCCCCATAGACTCATATGTTTGAATGTTTGGTCTCCAGTTAATAGAACTGTTTCACAAGCATTAAGAAGGGGTTGCCTTTTTGAAGGAGGTGTATCATTGGGGATGGGCTTTGAGATTTCAAAAGCCCACAGTATTCCCAGTTAAGCTTTCTCTCTCTCTCTCTCTCTCTCTCTCTCTCTCTCTCTCTCTCTCTCTC
>LOEQ01006407.1:19885-31086 GCA_001685075.1 Bramus lutescens | reverse complement strand
GGGCACCTGGAGTGCGGGTGATAAGCGAGCTGGGGGGCTGGGGGGCGCACAATTGGTGCGCCTCGGTGGCCAAGCGCCTTGCACTCGGGGTCTAGACAAGACCAGGCAGCGCCTCTCCTCTGAGCAGAGATGCCAGCAGAAGGGGCCTTTGGCAGAATGCGGGACCCCAGCACGTGTCCTTACATGCCGACTGCGGCCACCCAGTATCCCCAGTGCCCTCTAAGTGGCTCCAGATGCTTGGGTTCCACGTGAGGACACTTCCAACAGATAAATGCTGTCTTGTCCCTGATCTTCAGAGGGCAGGGCCCTCAAGGGCAGGGTTTAATCACCAGATAGGCCACCCTTCCAGTGACACACCAACTGTAGACAACTCAGAGTTTGAAGCCCTGGGTGTCTTCCTGGACAACTAAGTCACTCCGAGCCTCGGTTTCCCTATCTGAAAAAAGGTAAAGGATTGCAAATGATCTCATAGAGACGTCCTTAATGAATGTGGTGGAAGCCTGAGGAGATGGCTCAGTGGGTAAAGCACTTAAGGCTAAAGACCTGAGTTCGTATTCCCAGCGCCCACATAAAAGTCACGTGGTCATGGGTGCACCCACAATATAAGGGACGCCTAAGAGCAGCCACTCAGGCACAGGATACTACTCTGATGGCGGGCATGTGATGACAGCCCGAAGCACAGGCCCCAATAATAAGCTTGCTAAGAAGAAATGGCCCTGTTCTATTTAGCTATGTATTTGAAAAGATACCAAAAAGGATTGATTGGTGATGGTGACTAGGGATATAGCTCAGCTGTTGAGTGCTCACTAGTCTGTACTGAGTTAGTCCTGGCTTGGATGCTTGGGAATGAGTGGGAGGAATGAAGGAGCCAAAGAAGGTGAATGTAGTTAAAGTCACCAAAATGTCTATTTAAAAAATGGTAAAACAGCAGATTATATACTGTGTATACTTAACACCAATTAATTTTCACAAAAAAAAGGGGGATGGAAGGGGAGATGAGAAAGGAAAAGGGCCTAGGCGACTCTTTGGAAGCCATCAATTGTAAAGACCTGAACTTTAAAGCCGAATAATTAGGGTTGGGCCGCAGTGTCCAGTGTAATTGCCATGCTGAGCTGAGAGAGCCAGGGTGGGAACTCAAACTGGGGGAAAGACAGAGAAGGACACAGATGAAGTAGAAGATCTGAAGAGCAGAAGGAAGAATTGGGAGGTTTACACCAAAAGTCACAACCCGAGGACAGGAAATTGCATCAGGGTCACGTGCTTATGTGAGGGTCAGGAGAAAGTAGGCTAAGGAGGAGCTGCAGGCGCCAGGAGTGAGGAGCTATGGATGACGCTGGGGAGTAGTTATGCACAGAGGGCAAGTCAGGAATTGCTCAGGAGGGGGCCAAGAAACATGAGAGGTGGGAAACACTGAGTAGAATTCCATTTTCCAGCTCTTAGGAAGTTCAGAAGGCACAGGAAGGGAGTCAATGGGGAGAAGGGTTTCTAGATCAAGAAAGATTTGAATACTTGGGGATCAAAGGAACTATTAGATGTGACAGATGTTAGCACAGAGGAAAATACACGTTGGGCAGGGTGGTCTCAGGTTGGGCCAGAGGGTATTTTTGTTAGCATCCCTCACCAGTTCCTCCTTAGAAAGAAGAAAGACCGCAGCAATGAATTAGGGGGGAAATGGGGAAAGACAGGAAGAAATTTTAAGTTAGAATTTCTATAGAGAAGTTTGGGAGTTCCACCTTCACTGGCCTGGTTTTCCCTGCAGAAGGAAGTAGTTGAGACTCCTGGATTGGAGGGAAAACTTGAAATGGTTTATAAAGCAGCTATGGGAAATGGGAGACACTAAAACATGGATCCTGGGACTGGATGGCTCAGTGGTTAGGGGCACTGGTAGCTTTTCCAGAGGGTGCAGGTCCAATTCCCAGCACCCACAATTGTCCAGGGCTTCAGTCCTAGGGAATCTGATGCCCTCTTCTGGCCTCCATGAGCACTGCACACACATGGTGTCCAGACACACATGCAGACAAATATAAATAACTCTTTAAAAAAAAAAAAACATTGGATCCTAGGCAGACATCTGCATTAGAATTTTATGAACACATGCACAATTTCTATATGATACAATGGGAATTACAGATGGAATTCACAGGACCAAAAACTTAATTGTGTGTATTTCTTCAGCGCTTTTAAGCACCTGAGACCCACTAAGCCATGATTATGCTTGCCCAGATCTGAGGACTGTCAAAGAAGGTGTGGCAAAAAGTCAAAGAAGAGAGAAAGTTTAGGGTGCCTGAAATTGGGTTTAGCCCAGTTAGGAAATGTAGAAGACAGATTATTTTTAGTTGCCCAACTGGTGAACCCTTTCCCATCTTTGGGGGGTTCCCACATTTAAACCTTATGAGAAGCAGAGCCATATACCATCACAGAAGTGGGTAAATGCCAGACACCTGCTTCCCCAGATCTCCCAGAAGCTATGCATGGCTTGCAATCTGGGCTTAGCCAAACACAGGCACCTACCAAGAAGTTTGAAGATGACATTTTTGAGAGTTTTTTCAGGCTGGTAGCTCAACTTACGTTTTGCCCATGACCCAAGCTTCTTCCATAGATTTCTCAACTATTCCACAAACTACCAAACACAACACAAGTGCCTTCCTTTTATCTCTTTGTCAACCAGAATTCCTTTCAGTTGTTTGTAACTAAGGACCCCTAGTGAAACAGGAAGACATGAAATGAATGGCTGAGGTTCGGCCAAGAAGCAGACGGAGAGCATTTTCTCTTCCAACTTTGTTCCCTTCCAATCTAAAGTCTAGCATTTAGAACCCATTGAACCCATCATAAACATAGACATTTATAACCCAAAGTGTGTCTGTTTTTTTTTTAAGACAGCGTCTCATATGGCCCAGTCTAGCCTCAAACTCACTGTGTAGCTCTGAACGGTCTTGAATTATTTATCCTTGTGCTTTTCTATCTCTCTGCTGCTGGGATTACAGGCATATACATACGCCTGGCATAGGGGCTGTTAGGAATCCACCATCGGGACTTGTGCATGCTAGGCCAACACTCTACCAATTAAACTATACCCCCAACTGATGTGGGAGTCCCATCTGTGTGCTGTGATTAACATTAATGAATAAAGAAAACTGCCTTGGCCTGTTGATAGGGCAGAACTTAGGTAGGTGGAGTGACTGGACTGAATGCTGGAAGAAAGAAGGGTGGAGTCAGAGAGAAGCCAAGGATCTGCCACCAAAGTAAGACATGCTGCTGAAACTTAGCCGGTAAGCCACTGTCAAGTGGCAATACACAGATTACTAGAAATGGGTTAAACTAAGATGTAAGAGTTAGCCAATAAGAAGTTAGAGCTAATGGGCTGAGCAGTGTTTTAATTAATATAGTTTCTGTGTGATTATTTTGGTTCTGGGTGGCTGGGACGAACAAACAGCCCTCTCCCTCCTGTTACACCCAACATATATCTACTTTGTAGCTATTCGAGATGAGATAGCAAGTGATGGCCTGATATTACAAAAGTTTGACAGCCTAGTGCCACAGCTGTATTGGCTACTATTTTCCTTCCAAACATTTAAAAGTCGGTATGATATTTCATAGTAGTGTATAATCCGTGTCACAAAGCACTGGCTCTTGTCGGGACATTAAGTTGTGTTGTGTAAGTGTCTTCCAGGTGGTGGGATGAAGTCTTTGATAGATGCAACACTGTAAAGCCCCACACAGACTGAATACAGAATGGTTGATATGCAAAACAGATGTTTTGATGATAAAAAAATTCAGGAATCTATTTTAGGACCAGAGTCCTTTGGGAACTGCAAATGAGCATAGACTATTCTCCCTGCGGGGAAACAGGAGCTCGGTAAGCCAAGAGCGACATGGCTTTCCAAAGCCCATCCTTTAAGGAGAGTCAAAGTCTTGTTGAGGAGGAGCTAAGAGTGTGAAATTTATTAGCAACTGGAAGCTTTTCTTACCCAAAAGTGATTTGAAAGGCCTGTCAGCATCTCCTGAAACATTTGTCTTGGCTCTCTTTTGCATGAGATCATTTAAGAAGATTCGGTCATGTAAAGCATATGTGATAAGTAGGATCTAAAGGAAGAAAAGGGAAAGAAAGTAGAAGGGAGGCTATTGGGGATGTAGAGGGGAAAGGGTGACTGAGAACAGAAAGGATGTGGGGTGTGTACGATGACAGTGTGTTATATAAATGCATGGGGATGTCATTATTAAGCATCTTTGTATAATTAGCATACATTAACTTTTTTTTTTTCTTTTTGAGACAAGGTTTCTCTGTGTAACAGCCCTGGCTGTTACAGTCCTGGAGCTCACTCTGTAGACCAGACCAGACTGGCCTTGAACATACAGAGATCCGCCTGCCTCTGACTCCTAAATGCTGAGATAAAAGGTGTGCACCACCACTGCCTGGCATATTCCTTTTTTTAAAGTACATGATAGTTACCCAAAATCCAAAGGAAGAAAACAGTGTTTGTTTGGTGTCCCCTTGGCTCCTGTGGTTATAAGCACTTTGGAAAAGCTGAAGGGCCTTCAAGGATATACTGTTTTTCTCCATGGATAAAAAAATGATAGGAACACACTGGAAGTCCCCACGGAGCAAGAAGACAGAGAAAGGTTAAGATGCAGATTACCAGAGTGAGGTAAAATAGGCCATAGCTACTTATGTACGACTAGAGACCAAGGTTCTTGCGCAGCGGGATTTGGTGGGAAATCTGGCTGGACATGAGCATTGGTATCTGGTAGGATACTTCCTTTTCTCTTGGTTGGTTTTGACAATGACACTTTCACTTGACCCAGTGAATTGCTGGAGAGAGGAGGGTGGAGTAAAGACAGTGAACAGAAATTAGTGGTGGATGTTTAAGACCCATTCCACACATACCTCACCACAATGTGTTTGGGGACAGTATTGTGGTGTTTATAAGCTGGCTCAGAACAGGCTTGTTAATTAAAAAAAAAAAAGCTTTGTAAAGTAGAATTGGGAAGTGGGGGGTGGGCATGACACAGAATCGACACGGGCTGTAAATACAAGGTGGAATTGTGGGCGCCTCATCAAGATGCTCTGAGAAACACGGGTAGCAGATGTCTAGGGCTTGGATGAGCCACAGTGGGTGGATCTTAAAGACTCAGCCTAATTACTGCTGTATTCAGAGTTCTACAGATCAGATTGATTGAATGACTTGGTTTTATCCAAACATTATTTTAATGTACCTTTTTGAAAACAAACAGAGGTGACCTATTATTATTTTTATTTCATCTTGTGTATATGTGTTTTGATACACACGCATGCCTGTGCACCACGCTGATGAAGTACCTTTAGAGGAACGACACCAGAATCCCTGGAACTGATCGGTTGTGAGCCATCATGTCAATGTTGAGACCCAAACTCAGGTGCCCTGGAAGCATTGGAAGTGCTCTTAACCAATAAACCTTTCTTACCAGCCCCAGAAATTTCATTACTGGATTCTCCTTCTAATGATTAATATATACATATAATCATCTTTTAGAGTGAGTTAATTTAATAAGCCTAAATAAGAAGATACTTAAAAAATTTTTTTTCTGCCTCTACCTCCTGAATGGGGTAGAGGTGTGTGACACCCTCTCTGGTTTTACACAGTGCTAGTGACTGAGTCCAGGGCTTCGTGCATGCTAGGTGAGCATTCTACCAACTGAGCTATATCCCTCCCCAGCCCCAGAAGATAATTCTTAAGGGGTGATAGACTAAGTCCCAGGAGAAGATAGAAAAACAGTTATTTCTGAGCATTTGGGGAAAGAGCCCATGCCTACATATTAAAAGTGCTCAGTTGTAGAGCTGATTCCAGGTTTGGGGGTAAACTAGTTACAATCTAGAAAAATCTCTGGGAAGGTCAGATCTACCCTAGCCTGGTGATCTGATGCCACTAGACACAGTTGGGTCACTGGTCTCATAGAGAGCTTAGAAGCCAGTCCAGTTTGTCCTAGCACAATGACCGTGATGTGCCCTGTCAGCATGGAATCCCTTTTCATAGTGTGGCCATCGACACTTTCATTATTATCCGTGATTCCATAATGCCCCGTGCATTCTACAAGTCAGCATGACTGACCAGGGGAGAGATTTCCTGCAGGCTTGGCAGTAGGCAGATGATGGCCTGCCACTGCAGTCCTGTCCAACCTGATGGCTGGGTGACAAGAGTGAAACTCAAGACAGTCTAGCCTCTGAGCCTGTCACCAACAGACCATCTCCTCCTGATGTCCATTTCATTCAGACAAGTCAACCAGACAGCCTCAGAAGTCACTATTGCTACGCACAACCCTCCCAGGTGGAGCACCCTGTGACAAATTGCTTTTCCCCAGAGCATCCTGGAGTAGAAAGAACATGAGAGAGAGGCTCAAATCCAGGCCCTCATGCCAACTCTGCCACTGAGTATGACCGCATACATGCCACCTGACGACTCTAGACTGAGCTCTCCTATCTGCACACTAGGGCTAGGATTTCTGTTTGTTAAATGGGACTAGGGATAGCCTAATACCTATCTACTTCCTGATGGAACTGTAGGAGTGAAAGACAGGACGCCAAAGTGAGCACCACAGTTAGCTTTCTTTGCAGTGATAAAGTACCATGAACCAAAGGAACTTGGGGAACAAAGGGGTTCATTTCATGGCAAACTCTAAGGACATGGGCTTTCATGAAAGGAAGTCAAGGCAGGAGCTCAAACGGAGGCAAGAACTGAAGTAGATGTTGTGGATGAAAGCTGGCTACTGCCTGGTTCCCATGACTTGCTGCTCATCTTGCTTTCCTATGCTGCCCAGGCCCACCTGTCCATAAGGGGAACCTCCCCAGCAGATTAGGCCCTCCCATATCAGATGCCCCAGAGACTTGCTTCTAGGCAACCTGATAGAGACTTTTTTTTTTTCTAGCAGAAGTTCCCTTTTCCCAGATGTCTCTAGCTTGTGTTAAGTTGACAAAAAACTAACCAGCACTGTTAGTGACATGGGGATATGGGGACTACTGGGGGTATGTTTGTGCAAGTGCATAGGTTCAACATAGTTGGATGAAGCCTGTGTCTTTACATAAGACACAAAGGATGCTTTGAGTTCTGGATGGGTCTCTAAGAGGATTGAATCAGAAAAGGGAAATTATCATGGGTATCTGGGGCTTCCTTTGACTCCCGGATGACCCCTAAGTCATAAGTAACTGAAGACAAACAGCCCCACAGTGTGGCCTCTGCACTTGGTTAGCTTATAGACATGCAGAAAAGGCTAGAGTGGTCTGAGGAAGCAAAGCCAGAAACAGAGAAAGGCGGCAGGGGAGGAAACAGAAAATCTTGGATCTCTTCTGGGCCCGTTGTGTGTGTGCCAAGCCTATATTTGAACGCTATTTGGCATGCACTTGCTTCCACGTGTTCTTTCTGCATTCATTCAAGGGCTAAATTTATCCCACTAGAGGGGAAGGCATACTCGAGGAGGTGGGGAGAAAAAGTTGTAGACACAAAGGCGGCTGCCTGTTGGGGAGCCAAAAACACCGAGGGAGCTCCCTGCAAAAAGGCAGGGAGCCAGCACTCCAAGGGAATCTTCCCAAGACCCTGAGCACAGGACCTAAGTTGACCTAACCGTGAAAGGCATCCCTGCCTTTCCCTTCTAGGGAAGGTATAAGCAGGAACCAGACCAGATCTTGTGCTTTGGAGAAAGTGATTCTCCGATTCCCAGGAGTTCACAAATCTGACTCCACCCTTCAGGAAATGGAGAGTCTGTGGCTCTCCGGATCCCTCCTGGGACAGCAGTATCTGTCCCCAAGGTTCTGATAAAGAACTGATCTTACTCCCTGCTGGATTACTACCGCGGTTGTTGGAGGAGCATCTTGCTAAGCCTGGGTGTACAGAAGAAGGATCTGGGTAGGACTGAGTGCTGTGCAACCATCACTGGCTAGAAGACCCTTGATGGAACTGTGGAGCCCCCTGTTGCTGCTTTGTGTCTTCTCTTCTTTGCACTCACTTTTCCACTTTGCTTTCTGATTTCCTACCTCTCACTCACCCCAAAGCCAACTCTTATTAACTCATCTTTGCAAATGTACAAGTCATTTGCCCCAGGTAGCTTTTCCTAGGACCACAATTCTTTGATAGGATCAGCCTTTCCCACAGAACAGGCATTGGTTTTCTGTCTGAACTCTGCCTCCATATTTTGTGAGATACCATTCCCTTTGTTAAGACGAGGGAAGGTTCCCAAGACGCTGGGATGGTTCCCCTCTGTTTTAGCTTCAGCTAAGCATCTTGCCAGAGTTTCCCCCCATATTTGGTATCTTGTACCCTCCCCTCCTCCCCAGAGAACTTGACACCTTCTTCATCTGTTTGTACCACTCCAAATTTGGTGCTTTCTCATACCACGAACTATGCCTGGAATGCAGCCTCCCCCTCCCTCTCCGAACTTTCCAGGTCTCCTCTTGTTAACTTCACAGAGCTCCAGAAATCCCACCCACTCAGGCTATGCCTGTCTGTCCCTTGGGGAAGAAGTGGTTATCCTGCCTAATTCCTAGCATAATAGGCCACTGGCAAATTCATGGCTCCACTTGTCATTCTTTCTAAACTCTAAAAATCATAGCCATAGCCTCGGAGGGGATCTTCTCAGGATCTTGTCCCACAAGTCACCATGGTGGTTGTTTGTCAGTGAGGGAACTATTTAAACTAAGAGGAGCCATGGATTGGACAAACATGGCTGAGAGAGAGGGGGACGGACAGTGGGCTGGTGGGATGGCTCAGTAGATAGGACACTTGACTCTGGATGATACAAGGCTTACGATCTGAGTTCAACTTCTCTTTCATCCTTTCTTTTGATTCATTTTATTTATTAATTTTTTTCTATCTCCATCCAAAAGAGTGTCTCTAAGCTTTAAGGTGGCAACAGGTAGGACTGGAATCCCATTGAGACTGCTAGGAAGGGCAAACTCTTTATCCATAACAAATGTCTATGCAGGCATCTCTCCATGTATAATTTCTAGAGTTCCAGGAACTCTCTGAGTCCTTCCAAGCACATTTCTAGAAGACCCATGGATTTCTGGTTTAATAAGCTAACAAACAAAAAATTCGGCTCCAGAATTTAGACTATCAAAGGACAAGGATGGGGTGTTATCACTAAGAACATGAACCCTCACCTTGGTCATTCATACCAGCACATCAGGACCCTGAGAAATTCTACCTTAGCACTATAGCCCTGGATCCAGCCAGTGGCTGCCAGGCTGCCCATTGTCTGTGCTCTAAGACCTGTGGTCCATGCATACTCCCACTAACAGTGGCAGAGAGAGACAAGGCAGGAAAAAAAAAGCCAGCAAAGTCCCTCCTTCAGAAGGCTGCTCCACTGACTTCCTCCCAGCCAAAACTTCCTGTCACCTACTGTCCACCCAGTCTTTGGGTTATCATTCCGCTGATCTTCCCTGTCACCTGAGTACCCTGTCCCTTTAAGAGACAAGCTCTGCCCACTCCCAATCTCTCCACACCTCCCCCCCCCAGGCAACCTGATCTGTGCCTTCTCTCCACCTCCCTTCTTTCTCTGTCCATCCTTTTGAAGAGGCAGTCTCTGCCTCTCCCTCCTTCTTCCTCTTTCCTCTTTTTCTGTCCCCCTTCTCCCCCCCCCACTCTTAAGTTCTCTCAATACTCACTAAATAAACTCTAGACCCAAGTTCTCTCTGCATGTTGTATCTCCATGTATTCCACCCACCGAGGCCTCTGGTCACCCGTGCCATGAGTGATAACACTTGGGTTCTCCAGTTTGGCTTTTTCTCTGTAGCTCCTCACAGCATTGAACACATCTATCTACTCATACCTCCCCAAATTAGCTTGGAACTGTTTTCTGTTCTAGGCAGAAACAAAAGTAAAATAAAAAGAGAGCTCATTTAAATAAAACCCGGGCAGCCTTGACATGGTAATCACATGGTTTCTCAGTATCTCTCTCAACCAGTGTCCAGTTCCGCTTCATTAAGCGCTGTATAAAGAACCTTCCAACACTGGAAATCTCCTTTCCGAAGGCTTGCCCAGCCTTCCCTCCCAACCACTATTGGGTGAAGTCACTTGACTTCCAGCCAAAATCCAAAGCTTGATTCAAAACCATAGGGGTCTCTGCTTCCAAGGAAAACAGTCTGTGACTGAATTGAAGGCACTGTTTTCTAGGTTCAAGCCAAAACAAATGCAGCAGGCTTTTCATTAATAAGGGGACAGCAGCCTTCCAAGGTGGTGACCTAATGAGGCAAGTGACAAAAGGGGTGTCTGGTTTCCCAGCCCCAGCCCTCCCCAACCTTAGAGCAACCTCGAGATCTCACACTTGCCCTCCGAGCAAGAAAACCCAACACTTGATAATCTCATTATTTATATAACAACCTAGCAGCCCTAGCCTACAACAACCAGCTATTCGATAAGAATACGACCATGGGAGTGGGCTGGGCAAAGACATGTGTTTGCCCTTTTACTTTAACAAGAACCAAACTAGTGTTTTTATGAGTTGTAATAAGACAGAGACAAATTGACACAAATAAAAATCTGGGTTTGCAAATAGTATTTTTCTAGACGAAGTAAAAGCTTGAAGATTAGATAAACTACTTTGCATTGAAGTAAAAACACTTTTTGATTTCATATGCGCATGGTACCATGCTCCTGAATCCACGCTAAGTGCTCGGCCGATGTTAACTAGTGTGAGCTCCACAACATCCCTAGGAAGATAACACTGCTCTTATCCCCATTTTCTCCAAGTGGAGGTTGAGGCACAGAGGCCTTCCAGCTGCTTGGCTTCTAAGTGGCATTCCCTAGCATACCAGATGCTGAACTCGCTGGAGGATATGCCTTTGGGAGACTAAATGGTGGGAGTAGCTAGCTCCCTCCTTTCGAAATGCCTCGTTATTTCTGAGGAGTAAGATGTCAAATAACCGCCAACTGAGTCAACTTCTTCCTTCACTTCCTTCCGTCCTTTCTTTCCCTTCCACCGGCCCTCCTTCCATCTTGGCATGCATATTGGGCTTGCACTTCACATGATGTCTTGTCTCTTTTGCTGGAATTAGTGGCTTTTCTGCACTTGCAGACAGAAAAAGGAGCTAGTGGCCCAAAGCAGAGAGCTCTCACTATCTTCAGAGATTCTGTGCAGCTAACTCTGCCCAGGAAAGGGAGTGAATGGTATGGCTGCTGTGGGGGAGGAGGTGGGGGAGGAAGGCCTGGCTTGAGGGAGCAGTGGAGTGATTCAAA
>LOEQ01006407.1:0-18869 GCA_001685075.1 Bramus lutescens | reverse complement strand
TTGGAAGAGCAGGCAGTGCTCTTAACCACTGAGCCATCTCTCCAGCCCCCCTTAAGGCATCTTCTTAATTGAGGCCCCTCCTACCAGATGACCCAAGCTTGTGTTAAGCTGATAAAAACCTAGCTGCCACACATGGATTAGAAGCCTGTGTCACAAGCCTGTGCCCAGCATGCCCTAGCATCCTCATAAAAGCTTGGAAAGCTTGCTAGCAGCCTGCATACAAAAGGAGTCATGTGGGACAGAGAGACTGCTTGGCAGGTCCAAAGTTTGTCCTTTGACCTCCACATGTGAGCTGCATAAACACTACACACACACACACATACACACGCATGCACACACACACACACGCACACACCATTACCACCACCACACCATACCCCTAGAGTAAGACTAAAAATAAACAAGCAAATAAATGACTGAATAAATAAATAAAATATAAACGTAATTTTAAAAAAGAAGTGGCTCAAATCACTTGTTCCAGAAAACTCTGGGTTCAATACCAGCACCATATTTGTAGAACAGGTAACTCGTCTCTCTGCTCCAATGCCATCTTTCATAAACTGACCATAGTAGTTTATGTCCCATGGGGTCCGTGGGGTCCATGAGAAGGCCTATATTGTTTATTTTTCTAATAATGAGGAGAGAGGTGAGACTATGTACTAATTTTTAAAAAAGAAAGAAAATTTATTTTGTTTACTCTAACCCTCAGGATTGAAATATTGTAAAGTGGGAACCCAAGGCACAGGATCTCAGATAGAGAGTCGGTCTCTGCAATCCGCTTTGTAAATGAGCATCAATGAAGATCCCGCCAGCTTTGTGTTAACAGCTCGTTCCACATCTGAGACCCACCACACACCATACCCCCAAACACACAATACACCCATACACATACCACACCACACCATACCTCCACACACCCCCACAAACCATAGCCACACACCCCTACAACATACCCCCATACCTCCCTACACATACCATACCCCCAAACACATCATATACCCATAATTCACCACACCATGCCCCACATACCATATGCCACCATACCATACACGCACTCCCATACCACACCATACCCCCCACCACACACACACACACACACACACACACACATACACACCACCACCACCACCACCACCACCACCAGACAACAGATTCAGAACACCTCTGCTCCCAACTTGAGCCTGGGGAAGCCTGCAATGAAGAAACTACAGTGCCTGAGCAAGATGCAGGGCTGGCTTGGAGCCTGTTGACCAGTCTCTCCTCTCCTACCTGGCTGTGGGCTTCTGAGTCGTTACACCTGCACCAAATAGGGGCCGGAAACTCTGGCATCTCATGGTGTTTGGAAAACATTCAAATGGTTTGTGCCAAATACAGGGACAACACTACTGTTCTCACTTGGGGGAGTGATTGGCTCAGCAGCTTGCCACACAAATGGCCCTTTTCTGAGCAAAACTGGTGGCCCAGAGCCCCGCAGTCTGCAGAACTAAGTGCTAAGTATGTAAGTTTTTCTTAAATGCTTTCCAGGGGGTGGCCATGAATGTACAATTGACGGAGCTGATTGGAGAAATCAGAGAGAATCTGCCTATGTCTTCCTGGGATCTAGCTATACAGATACGGGCTGAGGCTGCTTTCTGCACACCTTGTGTTGTTCCTGGGGAGGTGAGTCTGTTCAGCCCAGTGCACCCCAGGTTGTATTCTCCGAGTATGGAGGCACAAGTGTGTACCGTGGGCCTGAGGTCATCTCCAATGGACAGAGGGGTACACAGGCACAGTGGGTTTAGGTGTTGACCAGTAAGAAGCATCAGAACTGGGCCTGGAACCCCAACTTCCCTCTCCACACCCTACATACCCAGAGTTGAGAGGTGCCCTGGGGAGCATGTGGCTGGGTGTGGGGCAGACCCTCTGGTATAGAGGACTCATGGAAACCAGGATATCAGCAGCCATGGCGATGGCTGAGCACTACTATGTCAGGCATGTTGCAGGTCTGGTTACGATCAAGAACCACATGGCCTCTATCACAGTCAATAGCTGTGCAGACAGCAACTGCTGGCCTTGGGGGCTGTGTCTCTTAGGCCCCGGGGTTTCTCTCCCACCAGAGTTCTAATGCTTGCGATGGGGCCTGTGCACAGAAACGTCACTTCAAGGCTTGTTTCAAATGCAGAGTCTCAGCAATCCAGGACTCACTGACACAGAATCCGTTTGTAGAAAGTCCTCGCATGATTCATGAAAGGAACGGTATCAGCTCAAAGCCCCAAGACCAAGCTCTCAAATCAAGTTTTCAGGAGATTTGTTTGCTCCAGAAGGACAGAGGGCAGGGATAAGGGACAAGGAAATGGAGGAGGAAGGAGAAGGTGAAAGGATATTCGTCCCAGAGGAACATAGGACTGTCTCTGGATAGAGAGGAGACAAAGGTGATACATAGGAAAATGACAGTTTATAAAGGTACAAGGAGAAACCCTGTATTAAGACGAGGTGTTTAATTTTAATTGGGCATGTTAATTAGGTGAGCCAAAGGGGGCTTCTGATTGCTGGACTTCAAAACTCTGAGAGCTGGACCTTAGTAGTCAGCTTCAGGAAGAGGGAGTGGCCAAGTAAGGGACCAGACCTGGGGGGTTAGCTTCAGGAATGTAATCTAACAGTTTTTAGAAAGGCAGAGGGAATTGGAGAGAGGGGCAAGGCCAGCCAGAACTACATGCTCCAGTGCTAGAGCCCCCTTCGATTTATATGTACGTCTGTTGTATGGTGCTGCTAGCCAGACGCACAGCCATCATCTTCATGACATCAGGGGCGCCTACTGCTTTTGCTGGTCTGTCACTACTGGGTCTGTGGATTGCTGACATCTTCTTCCTCGGAGATAGCAGGAGTGAGGAGGGCCAGAGAGTGTTCAGGCGCTCCCCCAGCCACCTGTATGCAATATTGTTCTAATTGCACATCACCTGGAACCTAGGGATGGCACTAGCATCTATAAGCTAAGGAAGACCAAGGAAAGAGGCTTCATCTGTGTGGCTGTAGGGAAGCCATCATCCATGCTGGATAAAGAATTTCTAATGAAGCTGTTGGGAGGTCCCCCTTGCTCTGTAAGTAAGCCCTGTAAACTCATTAGATCACTAGGGTGAACTGAGGTGGGGTCATTCTTTGTTCTGCTGTCAGGACCTTGGGGGGAGGGGGAGGGTGCTCTCTGATCTTCCAAGGAAGGACTTCAAGCAGCCACACTCCAGGTGAGACATACCCCTGCCAAGGCACACCAGTGTTTGACGATGGATGCTTTGGAACTATACCTCTGCCCAAGACCCTCTCCACACTATACAAATATCTGTTCTTAAATTTCCCAGGTGATTTTTGTTTTATCATTCAGTCTGGATTAAGAACAACTAATGTCTTTCATGATGGGGGTGTTGGTGATTACAGGTGACATGCTGAGCAATGCACTTATCAGTCCAAACTCCTCTATCACTATGGTAACACACTGGGGTCCTATGGAGAGAAATAATCTTTACTCCCCTTCAGAGATGAGGAATTAATACACTGTCTGTGGTTATAAAGTCCCATGGTAGGGGCAGAATTTACGTTTGTGTTATGTGTGTGTGTGTGCGCCCGTGTGTGTGCCTGTGTACGTCTGTTGTATGGTGCTGCCAAAGACTGACAGCAAGTACCATCTTCTACCTTGTGTTTTGAGACGAGATCTGTGTCTGAACCCAGAATTCACCCATTCAGCTAGACTGGCTGTCAAGCAGCTCCAGAAACCCTGCTGTCTTTGCCTCTTCAACAGTGGGGTTGCAGGCATACACAGCCACAGTTCTTTCTGACATGGGTTCTTGGGACCCAAACCCAGGTCCTCTATCTTGTGTGGCTGCATTACACTGTTTGAGCAATCTCTCCACCCCAGAATTTGCATTTTTAAAAACCATCCCCTAGTTACTGATCCTGTCAAGACTGACTTTATCAGCATCTCTTAAGATGCTGAGAGGCATCCACAGGTTCTACTTAGCTGAGCAAGTCCTAGTCATCCTGAAGTAAGAACTCCTAAGGGGGCTTCTTTCATTTAGATCACTGGGAAATTAGAAGAACCAGAAATCTTCGGGGAGCTAGCATGAGCTTTTCAGCAGCGACTTTGGCTCTCCCATTCAGCACCATTCAGAAGCACAGCTGTTCATAATTTACACAACGCCGCCATAGCCCCTGAAGCAGCCACATCTCCCCTCACTTATACTCACCAGTCAGTCAGAGCATCGAAGCACAAAAGGGTTCCGTTTTAGTTCAGGATTCACCGTGTGGTTCCACGTGGTCCCTGACTCAGTTTTCTTTTCCCTTCGTGTTATTCATCCTTCCATCTGCCCACCTACCCTATCCATTCCATTCATCCAACCAGTTCCCTACCCACCCATCTACCTCATCCTCTCCCGTCCATCCATCCATTCATAAGTGCCATCCCATTCTCCCATCTAGCCACTCACTCACGCATCCCTTCCTACATCTCTCAGCATCCTTATTCCTGCACTGACATCTGGGTTGCAGGACTGAGCCACACTGACAGACTTTTAAGGAACCATGGACACGCCGTGTGACAGGCCTCAGCTCAAGATGTGGAGGGAAGGAGGGAGAGGTCAGTTCACGGGGCCTGGAGGAGCTGCTGCAGCTCGGTCCAGGAAGGTTTCTCCAAGGAGAGACAGTGAGAACCGAAGTTCGGAGTCTGCACGGGCAGACACATCAGAGGCAACGGGCTGTGGAAAGGCCATGCTTGTGTTTGGGCCACTGGAAGCCACACTGTTCTGCAAAAAAAAAACTGTAGAGGGAATGGGCTTCCAGGAAATAGCACAGCTCCATTCCCAGCCTCCTTAGCAGGCCAGTTGTTCTTCCAAAGGCAATGGGAGACACTAAAGGGTGTGAGCAAAAAACTATTTCAGAAGGATCACGGACTAATTTACTGAAAATGAAGACTGAAGGCAGAAACTATTTCACTGCATGCACAAGAAGTCGGATTCCAAGTGGGGGGGGGTATTGTTATGCAGACCATGCTGGTCTAGAATTCCATCTTCCTGCCTCTTCCAACTGAGTGCTGAAATCACCAGAGTGTGCCACCATGCCCAGCCTGACAATAAGACCTTGAAATATAATAAGAATGATCATTGTAATGAGTTAGATAGTAGCTCCCCAAAAGATAATCCAGTTCCTGACTACCAGGATCTGTGAATGGACCTAATTTGGAAAAGATCTAATTAAGTTAAGGATCCTGAATTCAGAAAGGATCCTAACCCCAAGAATGGATTTCTTTATATGAGAGAGAAGGGAGTGATTGGAGCCACACAGCTCCATGTACAGAGACAGAAATTGGAGCAATATGTTTATGAGCCAAGGTACATCAAGGGTACCAACAGACAGCAGAAGTGGTTTCTTCCCTGAATAACACTATAGTCAATTGATTGTAGTACTGTTTTCTATTGGGTCCTCTCTCCTCTTGGGCACATGCTTGTCTGACACCATGGGACATTTCTCCATCTTCCAACTCTCCCTGGGCTCTAAAATTCGAATGCTTGCTCTGCTATTACCTTTGAGCATCCCTGTCCCTTTCATGGCCCTGTCCCTCACAACCCTACCCATTAAGAAAAGGGCTCCTAAGAACACTGTCTCTTCCAAGGCAAGAGATCACATACTCCATGTGCCTCTCCTAGTTCCCCCTTTAAAATGAGCTGCTTTTCATCTGGGAATGTAGCTCAGTGGGGGAGCATTTGCCTAGCATGTATAGGACATGGGTTGCATCTCTAGCACAGCAAGAAAAAAAATGCATGCATGACTCCTCTTTGCCCCTCTGTCTTAGAATCCTCTAAAATAGAATGCTTTCCTGACCATGAGTGAGTGAGTTATGCTGGCCTGGCTTGGGGCAATGAAATTCAAAGTCGGCCATGTTGCTGCCGCACAGACATGTATGTGACTTTTTGCCAGTCGCTAACCTGTCCTCTGTAGCTCTGTGGGACAAATACGCTACTGAGAACCAAGTGATCAGTTCATTTAAATGTAAGTACTAATATGTATGGTATTAGAGTGGACTTTTCTTATACTGTAAGATGAAATGTCACTGGGAAGTTCCAGGCTGTTACACAGACATTAGGGGGAAAAAGATTTATTTTTATTCTTTGTGTATGAGTGACTGCTTACATTTGTTAGCAGTGTTTGCAGAGGCCAGAGAGGGCACCTGATGCCCTGGAACTGAGGTCGCAGCTGGTAGTGAGCTGCCATGTGGGAGCTGGGAATGAAACCTGAGTCTTCTGCAAGAACGGCAAATGCTGTTTAACTACTGGGCCATCTCTCTAGCCCCAAGACATATGTCTTAAATCTTGTTGGTTTGATTTTTTTTTTGTAATGGGAATTTAGACCTCCAGTCTAGACTCCTTAGACAAACGTCACAGGGAGAGGCAGAAAGCAAGGGTGGGGGACAGGGCACCACAGATGTGGAAGCCGAACAGAAGCTACCTTCTTCTGTGGACCAAGACTCACTGCCAAAAGAAAAACTATTAAGAGCATAATCATGTAAGAAATAACGAAGACTACAAAACCCAGACATTTCCTAGAAGCAGAATCCTCTTGTGAGAGTATCTGAGTTCATATGACAAAATGCCATCTTTACAGTTTTATCTTTGTCCTTAGAAATCATTTCAGAGTATCCTCCAAAGTAACGCACACTGTTCCCATTCCCAACAAAACTATCTGCTCTGGTATTTCAAACGTCACAGCTGCATTTCCAACAACACAAGTTGCTTTTTAGACAGCAATAATGTTATTTGAGAAGAAATCAGCCATCTAACCCTATTGATTCACCTGTGTTTTGAATTACCATAAATATAAAATTGTCATTTATCTCAGCACTCTTTTACACATAATCTAATTATACCCAAATAGATCCAGGACATAAAATATTTATTGCGGTTATTCCTAGGCATTCACATTTAGTTATCTGACTTAGTGTCGATTCTTACTCCTATGGTCTAGAGAAAGAACAGAATAAGAAATGATTAGCCGAATCTGGCGTCTGGCATGGTCCTCAATGAGCATAATCCATATACTTCATTCAAATCATAGTTCAAAGGGGGAAGGTGGAATACACTCACACTTTTTTATGGGATGTGCTGAGACAATTTGTTCTCTCTCACACACACACACACGCACAAAAATCACAGAGAATTCAAAGATGATTTGAATTCGTCTCTCTGCTTCCACGTCTGCGGTGCCCCGCCCTCCCTCCCCTTGCTCTTTGCTTCTCCCTGTGACAGCTGTCTAAACCACTGGCATGACTCCTATGAGCTAGGCTACTCAGGCTAAATTCCATAGAGCCAGTGGGGGAATTGTTTCACCAAGGTTTAATTGAAAAGTACTGTGGCGGAGAATAAAAATAGACACACAAAGCTCCAAAATTCATGACTTACATTCTGGAAAATGTCTTACGTTGCAAAGCCACTGGGGCAGAAAGGAGACTGGTGACTGAGCAGGGTTGAGGGTGGAGGTTGGGGCTTGACAACAAAGACCCAAGGGAACACTGGGCAAACAAAGGTAGAATCATTCTGGATCTTGGTGTGGGAGGTGATTGTGCACCTCTTGATATCACTCCCAACTAGTGACCCAGATGCTTCATAAAAGCAAATTTTACTATATGTGAATAAATCTAACTTTAAAAAAGAAAGTTATGTTTTGAAACTTTTAAAACTTCTTTTAGAAAAACAATCTGTGCTTGAAGTAGGGAAGGAGCCATACTTTTGAGAGCAGTCTTACATGTCACTAACTACAGAAGAAGACAGACTTCCCTAGTCGCCTTAAAGGGCCAGAGTTCTCTGTTAATCAGAGGCAAGGGAAATATCCAACCAGGGAACTCAGGAAGCATTTCAGAGAGAAGGGTACATTCGCCTAGACCTGACAGAGTTCAGTTCGTCATTGTTCATTCTCTTCTCTACTAACTACAAAGAATATATTAAACCAAGCATACCAATATATGGTTTGCAAAATGTGTTACAGTTTTGATCATTTTTCTGTTTGTTTGTTTGGGCCGTTTAAGGTGGAATCCCATGAAGCTCTAGCTGGCCCCAAATGCTCTGTGTAGCAGTGGCTATCCCTGAATGCTGTAGCCAAGGCTGGCTTTGAACCCTTACTTCTCAGTGCCAGGATACAGATGTACGCCACCATGTCCGGCTCATTTCTAAAAACTGTAATACAGTGACGTATTTGCCAGAAATTGAATGATTCATGTTTCCCATTATCCCCTGCCGATGATTAATGCTGAAATGGTAAGCTTTGGTTTGTGTTACTCAGGGAACTAGTCGGCTTTACATGGTCTTTATATACTGTCCTCTTGATCTGTGAAATGGGAAAAAAATGCAATGTCATTAGAGTACATTCAAGTTTATGGGAGCAGGGGGCTACAAAAATCTAGGTTCTGTAACTTGTTGGTAATTCCACAAATTAGGAAGGAAAAGAAAAAAACAAGCCAGGCCTGGTGGTGCAGGTGTGTTGCCACAGCTACTCTGGAGGCCAAGGAAGAAGAAATGAAAGGTCAAGGCTGACCTGGGCTAAAGAGGAGTTCAAGGCCATTATGGGCTGTAGTAATAAAGGGGAGCGGGCCTGCTTTTCATCTGGCCCAGCTCCCGCACGGTTAGCTTATACCCCGAAATAACAACACACCAATTGTATTCATTTAAACACTGNAAAGGGCCAAGGCAGTTTCTTTATTAACCAATGAAAGTAACACATAGACAGTTGACCCTCCTACATCAATGGGCAACTTAGTGAGACCTTGTCTCAAAATAAAGAGGGGTTTAACAGTAGAGTGCTTGTTTAGCGTGTAGGGGGAGCCTAGGTTTTGTCTCCTGTTCTGCAGAAAAATACAGTAGCTTTTAGATCTACAAAAGAGATACTAATTTTTACTATAACCAATGAGTTATTTTCCTTTTTCTGAATCAGTAGCAGATCAACAATATAGGAGGAAAAAAAACAAGCGAGAGAAAGGAGCAACTAGAATGCAGAACGGAAGCTACAAACTGAACCGTGAGAAGATGGTTACGGTGCCTGTGCCAGAAGAAGGGCAGATGGAAATAGCACCATCTTGTACTTACCGGGCCGGCAAAGCTTACCACGTTTGCTAGTAAGGTATAGGAAACCCAGCTACTTCTGGGATGAGGGTATAGGAAACCCAGCTACTTCTGGGAAGAGGGTATAGGAAACTCAGCTACTTCTGGGATGAGGGTATAGGAAACTCAGCTACTTCTGAGATCACCTTGATGGACACCTCTTTGGATGTGTCTGGGAAAGCGTTTCCAGAGAGTTTTAACTGAGAAGGGATGACCCACCCTGGAAGTGAGCAGCATTATCCCACAGGCTGGGTGGGGTCTCAGATTCAACGAAAATATAAGAGGGAGAAAGTGAGTTGAGCCCTGGCTGACCCTTTCTCTTTTCCTGGTGGGTAGGACAATGTCTCTTCTCTACATCAGTGGGCTGTACCCCTTTGTACTCTGAGCCAAAACAACCACTTTCTCCCGCAAGTTGTTTTTATTGGATATTTAGTCACTGCAACAAAAAAAAGTTATAATGCAGGCAATGATGGAGAATAAGTGTGTGTATTTGCTTGATACACTGGGACCGTTTCCAGAAAGGCATGCCAGCAACCGGGACCAGAGTGGACTTACGGGAATAGCAGAGAAGCAAAGAGGTAGGGATGGGAAGAGAAACTTGTATGTGACTTTTGTGCCTTTAATTTTTGAGTTATATGAGTATGTTACATATTCTGAAACAAATTTTAAATGAATAAAAGCTAAATCAACTAAATCACTGGGAAAGAGAGAAGTCTGGGCTCCATCCCTTATTTTATTACTAAGTTTTATGGTTATATACTATTCCTGTTTTATGAACCTTGGCGTGAGTTTTTGTAAAACGATGAGATTGGTTTCTAAGTTCTACAGGCTCTAGGAGCCCCTGGGATGGTTCCCTGGTTTTTGTTCATTTGATGGTTAAGTGGGATGAGGATAAAGGGTTCCCTCTCTGGGGTCACTACACACAGCTTACAGATTTACAGGCTATAAAACTCAGGACCCTTTTCTGTAATTCGCCGTGTGACAAACAGTCCTTTGAGCTCTAGAGTGCACACCTGGAGCTCTGGATGAGACCACACCACCTCTCTTTTTGCTTTTAGATTTTTATGAAGAACTTTGTGATTATGGGAGACTGCAATGTTGGAAACCAATGGGTACTCCGTGTGTGGCAGGGGACACCAGACATCAAATAGTTTTTATTTCAGTCCAGGTAATTAGAAATTCAACCATCCATTGATTATGAGAAAAGATGTCAAGTATGAGATTCTTACAGCCTTTGCCCCTAAATATTTAGACCATATAAAGGTATTCAAAACTACTAAAAGCTAACTACGTCTTAAGTCATATGAAATTATAAAACAACAAACAAATGTGGTTTCGAGCCATAGGATAAAAGTCGCAATTCCCATCAGTGGCAAATATATAACTTTGTTGGATAAAATTAATTACAGTTAGAATTCATATTCCACAAAAAAAGTCTTAGGAAAGTTCCATATCTAAGCTAAACAGGACTATATAACGTGAAGGTGGGAAGAGAGTTTACAGATCTCCAGAGAACAGACTCAAATAATGAACAGGTCAAACCGACCCGCTGCTTTTGTAGGATACAATTTTTTTTTTTTGACAGCAGGAAAGGGGACGTTTAGGACAAGCTGAGGAAGAACACACCCGACTTTCCCCTCCCTCTACTTAGTGGAGCAGAGCTGAATGGTTTAGGACCATCCACATAGCTGCTCTGTCACCATGGGATACTACAGCCTCCTGGTCTCTCCTACACCTCAGTTCTAACCAATAGGATCTCCATGACTCTATTCAGGCGGGCGCATCCTAATTTCTCTCCTCGAAGAAGTGACAAGTTCTGCTATAATGAGCATACACTCTGAGTCAAAGAGTCAGGAACACAAATTTCGGCTCTCGTGTTTTGTCTTGGAAATCCCAAGTGGCATCTTAGGCAACAGTCAGGTTGTGGAATATGAGACCTGTTGGAGGATGGATAAACTTCAGCCTTAGCCAGAAATAAACAAGTTTTGGACTCGCCTTCCTTCGTTAATTACTTTTTTTTTTTTATCACTGTCGACAAACACCAAGCAGAAAGCTTGCAAGAGGAAGAGTCTGTCTGGGCTCCTGGTTCCAGACGGCTCTAGTCTATCCCAGTAGGGAAGCCAGTGGGGCACGCATGACAGCAGGAACATGTCGAAGCTCCTTACATTTTGACTGACCAGGGAAGCAGAAGAGCTCTCCTGGAACCGGGTGCACACACCATCTTCAAAGGCCCACCCATTATGACTTCCTCCAGAAATTAGGCCCTGCCTCACAA
The DNA here is from genome assembly GCA_001685075.1 of Bramus lutescens. Taxonomy (NCBI): domain Eukaryota; kingdom Metazoa; phylum Chordata; class Mammalia; order Rodentia; family Cricetidae; genus Bramus; species Bramus lutescens. Next base: position 7,484 of record LOEQ01006407.1, on the reverse strand, counting down.
AGGCACCTCATTTTGCAGGATTAGTACGGAGATGGAACCATGATTGTGAGAGTATCAAGACATGTGCGCATGTCTTTACACACTTGTCTGCGTACCATGTGGAACTTGACCCATACACTCTAGACCATGTACAGTTATCTCTTCAAGTCATGTAGACATGGAAGCTGTTGTTTATTCAGCAATGAGAGGGATTTAACAGATGTTAAAAGACGTCATGGCCTAGCTCCATCATCTTCTGAGGTCGGGTGTTTGCTTTCCCCACTACTTGGGTTCAGGATCTTCTCTTTTCTCAAGTAGATCAACACAGTTATGCCACCACTCTGCTGTCTCTAAGGTGGCACTGTCCTCAGTCCCTCTGTCACATTGCAATCAGGGTGACCCTTCTAAAAATGAGGGGATTCTGGACATCATTTTGCTTTCAAGTCCTCCTCTTGCCCTCAGCAGAAAACCCCCATGTCCTTAATACTAGGACCAAGCTGTCTGATGTCCTGAGCACTTTCCATGATCCAGCTCAGCTTTGCACTTCTGGTACTTTGCAGGGTGCTCCTCTACACCACCCCCCCATTTTTGTGGACAGTTCATTCCTTTGGTTGGAGTATTTTTGTCATCTCCTTTCCCCTCATCCCATATCAGGTCATCGTTTAGCTTCTTCCTGCTTATTCTAGTCACATTTCTGCTGCTGTGATAAAACTCTGACCGAAAGCAACTCGGGGAAAGGCTTTATCTGGCTTACACTTTCAGGTCATAGAGCATTACTGGGAGAAGCCAGAACAGGAACTCAAGCAGGAACATAAAGCTGAAACCATGGAGGAATTTTGCTCACTACCTAGCTTGCTCAGGCTCATCCTCAACTAGTTCTTTATAAAACCCAGGACCACCTGCCTAGAGAATTGTATACCCAGAGTGGGAGTGGGCTAGGCCCTCTTATATCAATTAATAATCAAGGCAATTGCCCACAGACATGCCCACAAACCAACCCAATAAAAAGACAACTATTGAAACCTTTTCCAGGTGATTCTAGGCAGTGCTAACTAGGACACTACTCAAAGACATATTGACCTTGCATGGAAGAACCTGAGAAAGGAGAAACCTGTGTTCCATCCCAGTCTCCTCAGATTAAAATCATCAGTGAAACAAGACTGACTCTTGTGTGATTCTTAGGCACAGGAAAGTCTGGAAAGTAATGGTCTAGGGGTTGTCTATCCATGGTCAACTAGGGGCCTCCTCTATCCCTAGGCCTCTCTTTGCACCAGCGCTTATCCTGGTCCATGTCAGACGCCTTTCTCTGATTTTCTGTCATCATATATATGTTATTTGACACAGTATACAACTGTGGGTTCTTCTATTTCTAGTACGTAGTCTTGTTAGTATGAATTAGGTATTCAAAAAAAAATCTCTCCTGAGTAAATACAAATAACCATCAGCCCAAACGAAAGCGTGAATGGAAAAGGTTCCTTGGGAGACTTTCTGCTGCTGTTTAACTTCTCTGAAGTTCAACTGTCAACAGATCAAGGACACCCAGTTCTCGACATACTCCCTCAGACCAATTGCTGTAGCCCTTTGAGCTAACGACTCTTCCAGCTCTTTACCTAGCTGTGGATTCAACTCAGCCTAGAGAGAAAAGCTTTGGATCCTGACAACATTTTAGAAGAGTCCCACGCTCCTTAGAAATCCTAGCTTCATCTTGCTGGGTTTCCTGCAGGACTCCAACTTCTCTGTTTGGAAGCATTAGCTCAGTGTTGCTCAGAACACTGCAAAATCTAACCACATGAGGGAGGAGAAAAAGGCTTGGAGAGGCCCAGGCACATGACCACTCTGAAACCTTGGACCACTGTGTGTGGGTGTGACTATCAGAAGCAAAACCAAAGGGCTACTAGCCAAATCGCAGCATGGCCAGGGGTTCCCTCCAGAGACTGGCCAGCCCTAAGGGCAAAGAAAAACAAACAAAAGACACATTCTTCAGGCTCTTGAGTGAAACAAAGACCCTACTGAGAACACTCAAAAAGTAGTAAAAGCTGTAAAAGCCACTGAAATGGGGGCCCCTGTATATGGAGGCCGCATCTGGTTTCAATGGAAACATCCTTAAACTGTTTCCAGAATGAATACACATTTGAATAACTGAGTATTAAAGTGGCCCCCTCACCCATGGATATGGAAGGAAAATGCAGAACCAGGAATATTCTTACTCACACCTGAATTTCTGGGGTCCCCTACAACTTTCAGACCTTTTGGGGGGGGACACTATGCACAGAAAAGCCTTCGAGAGCAAATAAAGCAGAATTGCCTGTAAAATTCAGGACTTCCTGGCTGGTGTATTTCAAAATATGCACATGAACTTTACACCTTAAATAGATGGTACAATTGGCTAAGCAAGAGGCAGAAGCGAGGATGTGGAGGAGACACAAGCATCCTTGGTTGCGTTGGCTTTTGTCTTGGATTGCTTGTTGTTTGAAATCCTCAGCATAAACTTCATAGATGGGAAATGGGAGATGGGAAATCAGTAGCTACGATACAGTTTTCCTTTTAGAGTAGGCAAGAAAGCTATGTCTTTCAAAAAAGGAGCATAAGCTAGGCCTGATGGCGCACGCTTCTAATCCTGGCACTTAGGAGATGAGACAGGAGGATCATCATAAATTTGAGGCCAGTTTGGGCTGTATAGAAAGATGCTGCCTCCCACAAACAAATAAACACAATAAAGTTTTACCACAAAATTGGTTGTTGACATTTAAAAAAATGTCTACATGTCTGTTGCTCCTGCATTAACTACCCTCTTTCATGGAGCCCAGCTGGTTCATCTAGGCTAGCTTTCGGGAGCTTGTGTACACATGACCTCTAGAGTAGAGTCCTGGGGGTGAGAAGAAAATGAATTTTATCTCTCCTGGTTGATCACCTTGGTCTTGAATGATTTTTTTTCCTCTAGTGAAATTTCTTTAGGTTGTTTTTTGCAAAATTATATAAATTATGTATCTATGCATGTTTGTTTTCCAGAGCATAAGTAGGTATCTGTCAGCATTATGACAAAATGACCTATGCACATGCCGCCATCCTGCTTCTGGTACAACAGCATGAACACCAAGCATTTGACCAAAGTAGAAAACACAAACACATGGGTTGAGGAGATGGCTCAGTCAGTACAGTACTCACACAGAGGACTTAAATTCCGATTACCAGCATCCATATAAAAAGCCAGGTGTGGTGGCACACAATATGGCACACACCTGTAATCCCTGGATACACCATCAGCTGTGGTTTTTCTAAATGTTGTTTGCATGAGCAGAGGTCAGTAAATCCCCATCAAAGAGTAAAGCTCCCTGGAGCTCCACAGACAGCCATTTCAGCTAAATCAGTAAGCTCCAGGCCCAGTGAGAGACCCCATCTCAAAAAATTCAGTGATTAAGAATTGGCCTAATATCAGCCTCAGTCCTCCACACACACCCGGACATACAGAAAACATATACCTAAAAGAAAAAAAAAAGGAAGGGAGGAGGAGGAAGAAAAGAGATCAAGAGAGCAAAAGTCATCTGTGCTTGGCATCTTGTAGCCTTCCCCTTACCCCCTTTTTTGTCTTCTTTCTTAGTGCGTTGTGACCCTGCCCTGAAGGAGAATAAGAAGCTGGGCTGGTGGTGTGAGCCATGCAGAAGGGCAGCTCAGTTCCCAGCCCAAACGGGAAGAGCAGAGGTGGGCACACACCACTGATCAAATGCTGTCTCCCTCTTTCCTCTGGCCATTCAGTTAAAGCACAAAGATACACATCTACTTCACCGCACGATTCATCAAATGAGCGTGCTGGGAGAAATTAAAGATGGAAATGCCAAGATGACCACCAGCTTCCAGGGCATGAAAATAACTTTCAGCTGGTAAACATTTTGGTAAAACCGTTCAAGGGAACAGCTTGGCAGCTGATGTTCTTCGAAACAATGGGGCCGCAGGATTTCAGTAAGGAGAGCATTGCTCTTTGATTGGGATTTGCTGACCCCCCCACACACGCACAGCTTTAGCGAAACTGTGGCTGATGATGCATCCCGCTCGCAGATGCTGCTTTACAACACACAAATGGCCAGCAGGAAGGACAGTTAGATGCTTATGTTCATCTTCCGATTCTACACAGAATTTAGACCAGTTCTTCACAAACCCTGAGGCAGAACTGCCAGCCATTTCCAGAAACAGAACAGAATACACTTTGCATAGCATTTCCAGAGCGAAACACCCACTTTAGAGGTATTGACAGTAAGGGTCTCCTTAGCAGAGACTAGTCACTGGGAATCCCGCTGATGGTGTGACTTGCTGTCCGCCACTCATAAGACAAGGGCACCTTCATAAGAAGGACACTATGAGGAACAATGATGAAATGTCTTGACTTTTCCCTGTTAATGGGTCAAGATCCCGAGGCTTGGTAGGTCAAGGCCTGGGGGAGAAAGTACTGCTACTATTCTGTCAAAATAGACATGCTATTAAAGTCAAATACTTAGTTACATTCATAGGTAAGCGCATCTCAGTCCTCAACAGAGAGATTTTGTTTGTGCTAGTGGATGGTGATTAAAACAGAGACCCACAATTAGTCGCTGTGCAAAGCATAAGAGATTACAGAGCTCCCATCCCCAAACAGAATGTCTATATTGCACCCTCTCTCCCCAAAGGCTCAGCCAGGGGCCATTGAAGAAGAGGTGGTGAGGCAGTGCATGACTACAGCAGGAGAGCATTTTTCCCACACAGCAGGTCCGTTGCACCTATGAACTCTCAGCATCTGTGAGAGCGTGCACAAAATCTGAGCAAGACCAAGCCAGACAAAAACCCAAGAACGGAGGGGTGAGGGTCAGGAAGTCCCTCCCCTGGCTGAGAAGCTTTTGGCAACTGATGGCTGTTAGGAGGGGGAACCCGGTTGTCTTCAAGGATCCAGGCCCCGGGAGGCTACCCACACTCCCGTAGACAGCCCTGAATCCATGCCCATGTTGGCACCGCTAAGTGGACTCTGCGGATTTACAAAAGAAAAAGGACACATGAAATTGGGAGGAGAGATTAGCGATGCAGTCAGAGTTTGACTCGAAAGGGAAAGAATAGGGGGTGGACTTGATCACGTATGTATGAGATTAAGAAAATTAATATTCTCAGCAGGAAAAAGTCCTGGTTCTCACTAGCAGTAGCAGCAGTAATGCTGCAGACACACCTGGTTCAAGCCGCTTCCCTAGTCAACAGTACCTCGTATTTCCAGTGTGCTCTCTGCCCCCATAATGTATGCCAGTCTTACTGGACTGCTTCCCGGTCCCCAGGATTTGCTTTGCTCATCCTTCTGCCATCTCTGGCATGTGTGGCCCCTTCTCATTTGTACCATTTACAGATCCTACGAGAAGCCTAGGATGATGGTGCACACCTTTTAATCCCTGCACTTGGGAGGCAGAGGCAGGCTGTCTCTGTGAGTTCAAGGCCAGGCTGGTCAACACAGTGAGTTCCAGGGCAGCCAGAGCTGCATAGAAATACCCTGCATCAAAAACAAACAAACAAAATGTCCTCCTAGACCCAGACTGGTTAGGGTCGAGTTCTAAGTGCGCACAAACTAGCTGTGCCACGTTGGGCATGATTATTAATCTCTCCCCGCCTTTGTTTCATCATCTAGAAAATGCAAATTAAAAATTGTATTATCAAATCAGGTTGATATGAGAGGGGAGACTGTATTCATAAAACACCAGCATATCCAACCTGAGGCCCAGAGGCCAAATGTGGGGACGGTAATTGTAAACTCTGCTTGTAACAGTATTTAAAATTTGTTTGTGTTTTTTTGTAACTTTGTAAATGATATTATGTCACAACGTTAAAAGGTTTGATATCCCTTCGTCAGGTAGATTTTCTGAGTGTGAGAACACTTCAGCAGGGTTCTCATACTTATTCATCAATAATAATCAATTTAATTAATTATATATAATGTAACCTGTTAACTCTGACTTTAAAATTGAATTGAATTAAATGATTAAATGTAAACGTGTTATTTTGTAGCTTATATATTGCTCCTTTTCTTTTCTACTTCTTATGCACTGTTCTGAGCAACTAACTTGTGGGGGACACATTCCTTCGTCCCATGGAACTATCTGCCCAGTGTTTCTAAGTGGCACCAATCGCCCTCCCAGCCTGTTGGCATCTCAAATTCATTATCAGGGCGCAGGTCCTAGAACAAGAGGTTAAGCAGATAGGACTTCCTGGGACTGAGATCCCAGGGGACTTGACACTGTCATCCTTTCCCTGCTGGTGACAATGTAAGTAGCTGTCATGCCCTTTTACCTATGGAAGAATTCCTTATAAGGGAAGGCCAGTCAGGCCTGTGAAGCTGCCTGAAGGGTTCCCTCAGGCTGGGAAGCCTCCAGGGAAGGAGCGGCACCCCTTGGCAAGGATCCCAGCGTACTCCATGCAACTTCAGGGGAACAAAGCACGAACTGTAACTCAGAGCACTGGGCGTCTCAGGATGGTAAAAGCCCACATTTTACCTTTTAACTAGATGTGGGCAGCTGGCTTTCCTACACTGTGTTGGATGGAGCCACAACACAAATAAACTGTGTTCTGGTCTCTGAATGTATGAAACCCAGAGCCAGAGTACAGTGCGGTCACTGATGGGGCAATTTAGACAGCCGTGTAAATCAAGTGCAGAAGCCAAGGGGCCTGACTGCTGCCCCTGGAAGTCTCCTGAGAGGAAGAGCGTTAGGAGTCATTACTGAGGGCCAGTAGTCATCTCAGTGTGTGCACTGCTCACGAGTGGAAGATTGTTGCCTGTTTCTATTATTGCTAAAAATCTAGTAGCTTAGGGTAAGGAGACGGTTCAGCGTTTAAATCCTCCCACACAAATGTGAGGTGCTGAGCTTAGATTCCCCAAGCAAGCAGAGTAAGCTTGTAATCCCAGTTCTGGAGAATCGGAGACAGGAGGATCCCTGGGACTCACGGGCCAAACTGCCTAGTAAATTGGCAAGCTCCAGGCCTGCAAGAAACCCTATCTCAAAAACTAAGGTGGAGGAACTGCTGAGCCAGAGCCCTGACATTGACCTCAGGAGGCTTCCTCACACATGTGCACCAACATGAACACATGCACAACCTAAAATGACCTGATAGCTGAGCAATGTGTTGTACACCTAAGTGGTACTGAGGCTGGGGAGGGTGCCAGCAGTGGAGACTCTGACATTCAGCTCTGGCCTTCCTGGGGTTGAGTGTGTATATGTGTATAACATGCACATGTACGCACGCACACACACACACACATCACTAGAGGTGAAATCACAGTTTCAGGAAGGAGGGAATTGAGGCAGCATCTCACCAGCCAAGTAAGAGTCTTAGACTACACTCTCCATCACTGGACTGAACTACATGCTCCATCGTTGGACTACATGCTCCATCACTGAACTACACACTCCATCACCAGACTACATGCTCCATCACTGGACTACATGCTCCAACATTGGACTACATGCTCCATCACTGAACTACACACTCCATCACCAGACTACATG
>LOEQ01006405.1:270061-284046 GCA_001685075.1 Bramus lutescens | reverse complement strand
CCACCATGTGGTTGCTGGGAATTGAACTCAGGACCTCCGGAAGAGCAGTCAGTGGTCTTAACCTCTGAGCCATCTCTCCAGCCCTGAGTTTTACTCTTAACTAGTGTTTATGAGACCCTGGACTTGGTTCCTAGCAAAGGAAATTCAAATGTAAAATATAGCTTGTGTATCTTAGTTCAGAATCATGAGAGAATGCTAATGAATTATAAATGTATGCATTGAACTTATTTGCTGACTTTTTAGCAAAGAGCTTTATCTGTCATAAAAACACTCACTGTCTTTAAACATATGACATAAATGGGTTACATAAATATCTATAGATGACAGCTGTACTGTAAAACTGAGTATACGTTCAGTGTCATAAAACTGATGCAAAAAGTATTTTGTGGCTTAGGTGGAATGAAGGCAGTAAAATAGTTCAGAAGAGAAAGAAGCCTGAATGGGCAGTTTGATAACACTTTATTCTAGTCTTTGTATTGCTTTCCTGTTAAAATTTTCAGAATTATAATTCATGTCAACATTTGATCCAATTAATGGAGAATAATTTGGTACAATATAGTAAGTTAATATTTTATGTAAAATATTGGGTGAAAAAACCACTTTTTTCATCTGGGTTCTTTTACCATTGAAGGTAGGTAAGCATGAGGACAGGTTACCCTCTGCTTGAAATATTGTCTGTATGATTTGATTTTTAACTGACTTCTTTTTAATACTTTTTCCAATTAAATCAGTTTAAGCATATTTAGTATAAATAATAGAATTTCTAATTTTTCAGATTGAACTCATTTCCCAGCAAAATAATATAACACTATTGGAAGATACAATTAAAAGGCTTAAATCTGTAAGTACATTTTTCACAAATACATGGTAAGCAGTCATTTTTACTTAATCTGCTAAAAGAATTAAATATATCCTTTAACTTGTGCCTTTGAGAACAATGAATGCATTTTTCCTAAAGTTAACGCGCACTAAGAGGTTTATAGGTGGCCTCACCTTAGGAGGATACCTTCATGCCTCCCTGTTGTCAGTGCTATGTTTTCCTAGAGCTCTGCATCTCGCCTTCCTGGTGCTGGGACCCTTTGTACAGTCCTCATGTTGTGCTAACCCCCAGCCATAAAATGGTTCTCGTTGCTGCTTCATAACTGTCATTTTGCTGCTGTTATGAATTGTAATGTCAATATCTGTGCTTTCTGATGGTCTTAGGCGGCCCCCGTCATTCAACCCCCAAAGAGATAGTAACCCACAGGTCGAGAACTGCTGACCTAGAGGTTGAGAATAACTTTTGTTTGATTTTAGCAAAGAGTTTTTAGCTGTTACAACGTTTTAAAATGATGACTCCCGAATTTTTAATTTTCAGTATATGAGGTACATTTTTTTATATTTTAAACTTTCTGCCTTTCAGAATATTTTTAAGTTATAAATTGGTAATTAGCACCAGATGATGTTTTGTTTCTCTAATAATATGAAATGAAAGTTTTCTGTTTAAATATTTTAATATTTCATTTAAAATACTTAAAACACCATCTGAAACATGTCAACTTTTTCTCAGTATTCATAAAACACATTTTAAGAGAAGTGTTTCTAAATATATCCATGTGAATGGGAGTTCATGGGAAGCACCTGAATGTGTCGACTGTCAGAATTCATTAGCATATCCATTCATTGAGCGAATATTGAACAAAGGTAGACATTGGAGCGACCTTTAAAGTAGCATGTAAAGATTTCCAAAGTCAGTCAGTCTATTTCTAAGATTTGCTTCAGGTCTGGATGTTTCTGAAATACACACACACATACATGCACATCTCTTTTCTTCTCAAAATGTTTAAGTAAAGGTAGTATTTTATTCAAATAAAGCACACCAAAATGGTGAAAATTGCTCTTAAAATAGCGTATTACTTTTTAAAAATAATTAATTAATAAATTTTTAGATGTTCTATTTTTAAAAATGCCAAATTTCATATTTTGAAGACTCCTTTGTTTTTATTTAGAAAAGTATGCTATAATTTAGCTTGAAATAATTGCTTAATTTTTTTTCCTCCTTGGCAAGATAATTTTAGAGACTGAAAAAGCACAAAATAAATGTCCTTCTAGACTTGATTCTTTTGTCAAGACTTTAGAAGCAGACAGAGATTATTATAAGACTGAAACACAGAATTTGAGAACAATGATCAGAAATAGATCTAAAAGTCCAAGACGCCCATCTCCAACTTCCCGGGTAAGTTTTGAGGAAATCTCTTAATCTTTTAGTTTGTTTCTTAAGTACTGAATTTTATTCTTTGATTTATCTTATTTGGAAATAATTTGGTTTTGTATAAATTATAGTATCAAAGAGGTTGGGAGATAGATCTCTTTGATGGTACAGTGAAGAACGAAGTTAGTTCTTTATTCCCAGGATAAGTTGTGGGTGGGAGATAATGAAGCCAGTTTAGTACAGTTTGAGATAAAGTTGTGAAAGAAATAATTTTGTTGTTGTTCACTATTTTCTTTCATTCTGTAGTCATGCTCGCTTAAGTAGAGATTGTGCACTGCCATCTGCAGTAGTGTTTCATTAGTGCACACCTATATTCTTAGCACTTGGGAGACAGAAGCAGGAGGATCAGGAATTAAAGGCTGGCCCTGGCTTCATAGCGAGTTTAAGGCCAGCTTGGACTACATGAGACTCTGTCTCAAAAAAAAGAGGAAAAGAAAAGAGGAAGAACTTCAGATATCTTAAATAATAATTTTAGGGTGCAAACTGTGATGTAGAACTTTTGAAGTCAACAGCAAGAGACCGTGAACTGAAATGCATGCTGGAAAAATATGAACGTCATTTGGCAGAAATCCAGGGCAATGTCAAGGTTCTTACATCTGAGAGAGACAATACCTTCCTTCTTTATGAGCAGGTAAGCATGTAAGCACACAGATTGTATTACTAATAGCAGTCGTTTCTAGAGGTTTGCAGTTCTTCCATAGGTTTTATGACCATAATTTAACATGCCAGTCAAATTACTCTACCACTTGGAAATTACGTTTTTCCCTAAGATATTCCTTTTTCCTTTTCTTTCATTGTAGTGCTGGGATCAAACCCAGGACTTTGTTCATTCTAGGCAAGTACTCTACCACTAAGCTACATCTATAGCCCTGTTGTCAAGATAGTCTTAATGAAGGTATCATATTTCCAATATAAGAAGTGTGAACACATCTATATGTCACTCTTATATCTCATAAGAGATTATATACATGCATAAAAAGTTTGATTTTTGGAATGAAAAATGGAGGCAGGGCTGAAGTTGTGGCTCACTGATGGAGTGCTTACATAGGCTCTAGGTTTTGATCCTTAACACATCACAGAATAAAACCAAAACAAAACAGCGACAAAAACAACAAAGAAAAACGAGAGTCTCAAATGATAGGATGTCATATGTTCAAGGTAAAACCTTTAGAATTTGGTGGAGGAAAGGTTAAAAAATTCTATCACATCACTTTCTGAACTTCCATATAACTTGTTTAAATTTAGAGGTTAAAATAACTTTGTAATTTAACTTTATTTCTGCTTAAAACTATATAGCTTTTATTAATAAAATATTTAATCAACAAGAATTAAATCCTATTTATCATAGTGTAATTTCTTTGATAAACAACTACAATTTTAAGAAATAGTTACTTAACTATTTCTCTATCCAGGGCTCTAGAGGTGCTACTTTAAGACACTGTATAGGTCACAACCCCATATGCATCACAGAATATGGGAGCATGAAGGTTTTGCAGCAGTGAAAAGTGTCTGAATATGCAGCCAAAAAATTAACTCAAAGCCAAACACATTATAGATATGAGGCATGGACCTGTATCATATTTTATGACTTCATTGCAGCCTTGCTTCTTAACACACAGCATGCACACTTTGATCTCCACATACCATCATATAATGCAACACTGATGATGCTTCCTGAAACTGCAGCTCAGATTTGACATTTGTCTCTTGTGAGTTGCAGTGTTTTAACTGCACACAAATTTTCTGCTTCTATAAAAATGTAATGGTTTAATTGGAAAGCAAATGCTTTCAATATTTTCCTACTGTCATTCCTTAGCATGTGTTACCAAATTAGTGTATTTTTGGATTGTATTATATTAGAATGATTTAAAAAACTTTTGTTTGAAGCTGTGTGTGGTGGCACAGGCCTTTAATCCCAGCACTTGGGAGTCAGAGGTAGATGGGTCTCTCTGAGTTTGAGGCTAGCCTGGTCTACATAGTTAGTTCTAGACCAGCCTGAGTTATATAATGAAACTCTGTCTCAATAAATAAAAAAAAGTAAAAATTGCTGTTTGAGTTGTTGACTTAAATTTCACCAAAAATATTAGTTTTAGTTTGGGATTGGGTCAGAATTTGCAACTATTTCTGAGGCCACTCTAAACATAGTTCTGTCATTTTTCTTTCTATATTTATGAAAAGCAGCATCCCAAGCATTGATAATGATAACTCAAACCAACTCTGCTGAACACTGAAGATGTTCTGTATCCTAAAGTATAAAGGTTTAACTATTTGTAATAGAAATAAACAAGGACCCCCCATTTCATTGCTATGCAAATTTGCTTCTATTTTTAATAAATTATATATGTGCCAAAGAGTTATTTTGGAATACATTTCTTTCTGGTTTATAATCAGGAAGTATCTGATTGGTGCACTTATTTCACATACCTAGATGCATGTCAAATTTTCTCAAGTGAAAAGAAATCATTAGTGGGAAAAGTTCTCACACTCTCTACGGGATAGAAAAGAATTAAAGCAGGCCCTGTTTCCATTAGCATATAGTATAGTTCGGGGGAAAAGAATAGTGTTTTTTATTGGTTTAGTTTTTATAGCTGTGTTTTGGTTGTGAACTTTGCCTTTAATAATTGAGCCATCTCTCTAGCTCAGTTTTTGTGACTATAAGCTTTCTCCTTTAGAGTGTATTGTAAAAAATAAAAGAAGAACACTTTTTTTTTTTAGTTCTGGTGATCAAGGAAATTTTGTCAGAATATGTGGTATTTGAGTTCAGAATTACCGTAGATACTTCTATTATTCTAAAGGGACAAGGAAGATTATCCTGAAGGAACAGTGTGTGGCAAAGGGAAAAGACAGGAAATGGTAGAGGTAGATAGACTACTTTAGATTAGGGTAGGCTGAATGTGTAGTGGAGCAAGGGGCAGTGAAGGCTTGGAAAGTAGATTGGACTGAGGCAGGAGTTTGCACCCCATTCCATAAACGTTCTTCTCGCTTCTTCAGCTTTGAAGACTGTGGGGTCTGTGGCAGCTATTCAGTTCTGTCCCAGCCACTGACAATGCATATTAGAGTGTATTACAGTAAACTTCATGGACTCTGAAATTTGAATGTTATATTGTTTATCATTATTTTATCTCTGACCATTTAAAAATATGAAAAATATTCTTAGCTTATAGATCTACAAAACAAGGAAGGAGGTTGGTTTTAACCTGTGAGTGCTATATAGTTAAACTTTTGACCTTTCATAGTGTCTTAGGGTTTCTATTGCTGTTAAGAGACATCATGATCATGGCAACTCTTATAAAGGAAAACATTTTTAAGCTTTTTATTGATTCTTTGTGCATTTCATATCATGCATTCCAATCCTATTCATCTCCCCATTCCCTCTCTTCCACCCTCTGACCTTGCAAACCTCCCCCTCAATACAAAATTTAAAAGTAAAACCCAAAACAAACAAACAAAACAAAATAAAATCTCAGTGTGGAAGCTATAGTGTGGCCCAGTGAGTCACACAGTATACCCAAAGGAAAACGTTTAATTGGACTGGCTTAAAGTTTCAGAGGTTTAGTCCATTATCTTCATGGTGGGAAGCATGGTGGCATGCAGAGAGGCATGGTGCTGGAGAAGGAGCTGAGGGTTCTACATCCTGATCTACAGATAACAGGAAGTGAGTTGGGTACCATAGTAAATGTGACTTGAGCAAAGGAGACCTCAAAACCTGCCACCACTGGGACACACTTCCTTCAACAAGGCCACACACACCAGCAAAGCCACATCTCCTTATAGTGCCACTTCCTTTGGGGGTCATTGTCTTTCAAACTACCACAGATGGCTTAGTGAACCTGACTAGGATTTACACGTTTGATTTTTAAGCAGTGGACAATTTATTATTTATTGAAGGCAGGAAGCTATAACCAAAGTAGTCTTTTTTGAAAAACAATTTTTATCTTGTGGCAAATTTCATATCTTTCTATATTAGCATAATAATTTTTCCTTCAAGAGAATTAGAGGAGGAAGAGACTGTGGATTCCTTAGAAAAATGTTGTCATGGTCCATGCATGAAGCAAAGGTGATATCAGTGGAATAAATATAGGAACAGATGCCCGATAAACTAAGGAAGATTTGAGAAGATTTGATTTGGGGGAGAAGAAACAAATGGAAACATTTGAAATTTTATCTTGAATGACAGAGAATTGGGGAAATAAAAAGAGGAGAAATAGTCATTGATAGTTTGAGGGAAAGTTATGGATTTGGTTTAGGAAGGTGGAGTAAGATGGTATACATTCAGATAGTAACTGCTACCTAGAAGGAAGACATTTAGAACTGGATTAGGAAGAGAGGCAGGCACTGATTATGCAGCTTTAAAGATCATCTTCTTAGATGTTATTTGAGCCTTCAGAATGAATGAGTTCTATAAATGAGAAGGCACTAAAATAGAGCAGAAAAGTCAAGATGTAATCTTCAAGAGGCAGGGAAGAACCTTTGAAAGATAAAGAGACCAAGGCCACAAAGGGAGAATGGGGGTCTTTAGGAAGAAAGGTCCTGAACCAATATGGTTGCTGCCAGAAAATTAAGAGGAATGGGAACTACAAAAAATCCATTACAGTTGGCAAGCTTCTTAGCTCAGGTTTTGTAGTGGTGGTGGCTGAGACTGCCTAAAAACAAAAACAAAAAGCCTACAAAGTAAGAAAAGGCACAGCATGGTAGATGGGGCAGTAGGATTATAAGACAGGTTGTCAAGCTAATACGTGATGAAGGTGATGGGGCTTGCTGGGAACCAGGGTGGAAAGAGCCAGAGGAAGGGGCACTGCTCAAGGTGAGAGGATATAATTATCATTAATTAGGAAGATTTTAGAAAACACTTTAAGAAATATGGTAAAGGCTAATCTGTAGATATTGAGAAACTATATCTTTTTCTGAAACTGGGGACCAGCTGAGTAGATAATGATCAAAATTGAGAGTCAGGAAGCAAAGTGGATATGAAAACATCTATATATATGCAACAGATCTGGGGCCTCAGGACTGATTAACAAGTGTTCAGAGACCATGTTGTACTGTGAGTAAGTGGAACTTTCTGTCAGGGTAAAAGTACCCTAGACAATAGCATATATAAAGATATAGCAAATATAAAGATAAGCACTGTGGACTTTTCATTAGATAAGTATTTCACCTTAGTTGTGCTGAATTCAAAGTCTCTTCTTAGTTACACCCCCCCACAAATACATACTTATATATTTTCTTGACTTATTTATAAACTCTTAAAAATAAAAATTCATCCATTTCCTTATTGCTGCTTGCATATTATTTCAGGTTTCAATTTTAGTTGACTGGATATAAGATACTTTATGTATAATTTAAAGTTTCTTTTTTAAATTTTATGTATTTTTATCATAGGCACAGGAAGAAATTGCTCGACTTCAAAGAGAAATGATGAAAAGCTGTAAGTCTCCTAAGTCAACTACAGCACATGCTATTCTTCGTCGGGTAGAGATGGAAAGAGATGTAGCCTTCACTGATTTGCGGAGAATGACCACAGAGCGAGACAGTCTGAGAGAAAGGCTAAAGGTGTGCAGTTATTTTGTCTGTCTCCATAGGTATAACACAAGTGCGGTGACACTGAAAGTCCTTTGTTGTGTTTTGTGTTCTAAACAGATTGCTCAAGAGACAGCTTTTAATGAGAAGGCTCACTTGGAACAAAGGATAGAGGAGCTGGAGTGTACAGTTCATAACGTAAAACAAAACCTCGTTGGCTCTACTCATAGTTTCCCCTTTTCTCTTCTTACTGTCTTAGGAAGAATTCTTTTATTTTTCTAAGATTGTGTTTGTAGTCCTAAAATACTTAAGGTGGTGTATATGGTGTGTTATTCATAATTCTATGTTACATTTTCACTTCATTATTTCTTCTAGAAACATGAGTGCAGCTTTTTATTTTTGTTGTGTTTGAAAAGAAGTATTGTTTTTATTGTTAAGATGTAGTCTCAGGTTTCTTAATTAATTATTAGACTATTTTTTTTGGAGGGAGTGGACTACAAGGGTTTACTATATAGCCCAGGTCGGCTTTGAACCCATAGTTCTGCTGCTTCAGCCTCCTGAGTGTTGGCATTATAGTACCACTGCACTTATCCAAAATTTCAGTTTTTCTCACCTCCATGTTCTGTTAAAGATAATATTGCCAAATATGAGTATATCAAGCATTTGAGGTGCTCCAGATACACGTTAGCAGTGTTTCAGGTACATAAATAGTTAAGGTTTGAATGTATGGATAAATTCATTTGAGGTATTTTCTTATAATAAGTAAAAACAAATGAGAAAAAATTTTATTTTCATAATCCTGCTCTATATGTAATGTATTAATCTTGAATAGCAAATAAATGTTTTTACAAATTCAGTATGTATATAGTCAATCCAGATTGAGAAAGGTAGACTGATAATACTGAGATAGGTAGGCTTTATAGAAAGCTATGTAGTGCCTTGTTTTTATCCTATTATATAATACTTAATAAAACCTTCTACAGCGTCAGGTCTGCCCTAGTTGATCGTCTCGTTGTGTAAATAATTCTTCCACAGACTGCAGTTTGTAGGAGTGTCTCCTCTGCTAAGACCAATAAGGCTACGGAGTGGTAGGAGTTAACTTTGTCATTCTACTTGTGTAGCTTGATAATGAACATATGGAACAAATGTCAAATATGACTTTGATGAAGGAGACCATAACCACTGTGGAAAAAGAAATGAAATCATTAGCAAGAAAGGCAATGGATACCGAAAGCGAACTTGGCAGACAAAAAGCAGAGAATAATTCTTTGAGGTAAAAACTACATTGGCGTTGAACAACTGACAGTTTGCTGTACTTAATTGCTCTGCTTTATAGTACATTTCGTAATGAAAATTTAATTATGTGTTACTTTTAGTTTATGAAAAGACTGGTAGGATGCAGTTGTAGAAATCTCAGCAATGTAATGAGTGTCCCCCAAATCACTCAGCCAGGAAACACGCATACACTCATTTTCATCTTATATTTGCAACATGTGTCAAGTTTAATAAAGCAGTTTTTATATAGCCCTCTGAGAACTGAGACATTTAACTTCAGTTATATAACTTTAAATTCTGTTCTCAGGTCTGAACAATTCATGAAAGCCCAGACTAGAAAGCTTAGGGAAAGGATGATTCTGACATAGGAAGAAGTTGATTAGCTCTTTCATTACACTGGTATAGTGGCAGAGGCCACTAAAGCAGTGTGTAGGCAGGAAGTCACCTCTACATTTGAGGTTCTACGTATTTGTTGATATGAAACAAAGCTACTCAAGTTTCAGTAGAGTTGAATCTCTCTTTTTCCGTAGACATGAAAAATGTTAATTGATGTGAATGTGATATATATTATCCAGTAACAGATAATAATTGGCCAACATATGAGTACCCAGAGTCTCCCCTTGATCTTCCCAGGGCCAGTGGTGCAGAGTAGGAACCACTTGTCAGGACAGACATTTACTCAAACTCCCTTCTTTTCCTTGGAAACCTTTTTCTTTCTTCTAAGACTATTGTTAAGCTTACACGAAAATAATACCAAAGTAATACCAAAGCAAGAAAACAATAAAGAAAACCTGGGAAAATAAAAACAAGTAACAAGAAGGTTAAAATCATCTATAACCCTGTGACCCATGGAAAAAGATTAATGTAGAATTGCTTTCAGCCAGAAAGCAGTTCATGTGTATGCAGCACAAAAGTGTCCTGTGCAACTGAACTTAGCCTGTGGCCGTTTACATCTGGCCTTTTTAATTTCATCACATAAGATTTCTGTGTTGCTAGAAAATATTTGTCTTAGATAACATTTTGTGTCTTGTAGTATTCTAATGGAGAGATGTGTTTTAATATGGGGTATAGTGGGTGTGTTTTGTTCCTGTGGTGCAGGATCTTGCTCTGCTTTGCAGTACCCTGCTTCTGTAGGGCAGCAGTGTGCACCCTGCCTAACAGTTTTAGGGGATTTTTTTGGATGTATGCTTATTTGGGAACTTTTATTGATGTGTAACTGAAACATATATACTAAAATGTCGATATTTTATATGTTAAGGTTGAAAAATTTGACCTTTAAAACCATCACCACAATCAAGATTCTGCCCTTATTCTGCACTCTTAAGTTCCCTCTTGCCCCTCTGTAATTTTCATACACTCTGCTGATTTTATGAATTGATTTTATTTCAGGCATATAGGTATTTGGATTTCTAAAAATTTAAACCAATGAAATTGTATTGTATATGTTGTTTAATCAGGCTCCTTTCCCTCAGTGTAGTTATTCTGAGGTTTGTTCTTTATGTATTACACATGTCATGTGTAATTTATACTCTGACTGCTAAGCTGTATTCTATTGTGTGGGTGTATACATTGACAGTTGTGTAGTTCTATTTTAAATTTTTACAAAGGCTTTTTAAGCTTTATTGTAGAATAATTGTTGGCTAAAATTATATTTAAAGAATTCAGTGTAATATTTTGATACATAGACATTGTGAAATGATACTTGGCTGATGGTGAATAGGTAAGTACTTTATGTTGACACTTTGGTGATTCTTTTCTGGCTGTTTCTTTCTTGTCTTTGTGAGCCATTGGTTTTCTATACTGAGCCTTCAGTTCCATTATCTTTTGTTCATTACATTTGGTTCTTTGTGGTTATTGTGAGGTTTACTACTGCATTTTTTAGTTTTGGCAGTGTTTTCAACTGATAGTATTATTCACATGGAAGTGCAGATATCTTTTGAAGATAAATATACTTCAGGAGCATATGCGCAGTGGTGGCTTTGCTAGATCATTTTGGTAGCTGTATCTTTCAGTGTTTGAAGCACTTAAAAAAAACTGTATTCATAGCAGCAGATGGGTACAAATATAGAAACCCACAGCCAGACATTGTGCAAAGAATGAAATCTTGGAACACTCATCCCTAAATGTGATGTCTCCATCAAACCCTCCCCTCAGAGTTCAGGGAACCATGAAGGGGAGGAGGTGGAGAGAATATAAGAGTCAGAGGGGATGGAGGACACCAAGAAAACATGGCCCTCTAAATCAACATAAGCAAAACTCATGTGAATGCAACAGACTGTCTTTTTTTTTAATTGATTTTATTGAGCTAATCATTTTTCTCTGTTTCCTTCTTCTCAGACTCTCCCCTCCCCTTCATCTCTCTCCCATTGTCCCCATGCTCCCAATTTACTCAGGGGATCTTGTCTTTTTCTACTTCCCATGTAGATTAGATTCACATATGTCTCTCTTAGGGTCCTCATTGTTGTCTAGGTTCTCTGGGATTATGATTTGTAGACTGGTTTTTCATTGCTTTATGTTTAAAAACCACTTATGAGTGAGTACATAAGATAATTGTCTTTCTGGGTCTGGGTTATCTCACTCAATATGATGTTTCTAGTTCCATCTATTTGCCTGCAAATTTTAAGATTTCCTCTGCAGATCTGGGCACACCCGAATATGGGGCTGTCTTTTGTGTATATATTATGACTTTCAGTTTAGTGTTTTTATGGGATTCCTGAATGCAAATGAATGGGTCTGATTTTTGTGCCTTTTGGGGGGCTCTTTTCCTTCTGTTGGTTTGTCTTGACCAGCTTTTATGTGACAGTTTTTGTTTTAGCATACATTATTTAATTTGGTCATAATTTTAATACTACCTCTTAGAAGTCTGTTCTTTTCTAATGAGAGACAGAAAGAGAGTAGATGTGAATAGAGACGGAGGTAGGGAGGAACTGGGAGGAGTAGAGGGAAGGGCTTAAAAACAAGAAATAAAAAAATACATAAATAAAATAAAATGGTAGCTATTCTTATAGGAGTGAGATGGTATTGCAGTTTTGATGTGTAACATCATGTCTGGTTTTGATAAAAGACTTTTGAAGTGCATATCTAGATGTTTATATTTTCCCTAGAAGTGGGGAGCTTTAGTCACTGTTTCTTTAAGTGTTTGCCTCTTCTTTTTACCCCTGCAGAGTGAATATTAGCTCTGTTGAGGGCCCTATAGTCCTCCATCCCTCCTCACTCTTTTTCTTCTCTAACAGCATTTCTAAATGCCATGTCTTTGAGTTCACAAGTAGTTTCTTCTGCCCTGTCACATTTGTTGCTAGTGCTATTCCATTTTTAATCTTGATTATTTCTGTTTTTAAGCCCAGAATTTCTTTTGGGTTTCTTTTAATAATTTTAATCCATCTTAGAAATTTTTATTTGTATATTGTTTTCATGATTTTATTAACATGTCTATGTTCTCTTATAACTTAGTTTACTGTCTTAATCATTTATTTTAAATTTTTGGTCATACACCTTCTAGATTTCTGTTTTTTGGGGATTGTGTCAAGTTTCTATGGTTTTGCATGGTTCTTGCTTTGTGTTGATGGCTGCGTATTTGATGGCTGAGTTTCAATAGGGAAGCATCTTCATATAGTGGAGGGTATAGTATCAAGTTTACATGCTGGTGAAAGCTCAGCAGCTCAGTCTTCATGTGTGTCAGTTGGGATCGGTGTCAGCACAGTCTGTGAGTCCTTAGCAGCCATGGCTGTGGATGTCTGTTCTGCTTGTTTACCTTTTTCTCCAAGAAGAGACTATGAATGAGGCGTCTGTCCTAACACTAGGGTAGTATATGTGGGCACTCATGGAATAGCCCCAGAGCCTAGGTCTAGAGCATCACTGTGCTTGGCTGCTTTTGCTCCAGAGATGGATATGTTTGCTGCAGCAATGGTAGTGACATTTGTGGGGTGACTGGGGGACTCAGTGTAGAAGTCAGACATGTGTAGAGTGAGTGTGACTCTAGAGCTTAGGGTCTAGTTAGAGCTAGCTAACTTTGGTGGCCTGGGGTTTGTGGGGCAGTGGTAGAGCTATAGCACATAGTGTAGGCATACACATAACACATAGTGACAGGGCCAGGGCAGTGTTAGCCTGTGGAAGTGTTGTTTCTGTTGTCTGAGCTGCAAGCATGCACTTATGGCTCTGTGGTTTGAAGCACATGTAGATTTTGGAGGAGGGGTCACACAGTCTAAGAATAGCAGCACAACAATGACTCCTTTTTGAGGGTAAGGCCAAAGCAGCTTCTCCCCATTTATCTGGTCTGTGGTGGGATTGATGGTGGCTACCTTCATGATGAAAGTTGTCAATTTCTCATGCAGAGCAGGTCACAGGGAACCTACAAGGCTACTTGTTCTTGATACCTCCAGATGTCCCAGGTATGCTGTTCTTCCCCAGAAACCTCTTCAAAATAGTCTCTTTGGTGTGTGTGTGTGTTGTAGAAAGATGAAGGTTATACTCTTTTCTGCCATGTTGTCTTTGCTTTTGTTAGGTTTTGTTTTCTGCCTCAGCCTTCTGAATTCTGAGATCACAGACCTGGGTCAGCACTGTGACCTGTCATGTTAACAGAGTAATTTTTTTTTTGAGGATGAAACTCTTTACTGGTTGTCTTAATTTGCTTTCTATTGCTGTAATAAACACCATGACCAAAAGCAACTTGGGAAAGAAAGGATTTATTTGGCTTACATATCCTGGGTCACAGTCCATTGAGGGAAGTTAAGGCAGGAATTCAAGTAGAGTTCATGGGAATAGCTGTTGACTGGTTTGTTCCTCGTGACTCATTGAATTTTCTTTCTTATACACCCTATAATCACTTGTCTAGGGATGATACCACTTACAGTGCTCTGGGCCCCCCCACATCAATTATTGTAGTGATGAGGGGAGCGGGCCCTGCTTTTCGTCCTGCCCGGCTCCCGCACGGCTAGCTTAT
>LOEQ01006405.1:243785-262646 GCA_001685075.1 Bramus lutescens | reverse complement strand
CTCTTGTGGCCTAGCCGCTGCTGGTAGTGGCAGAGTTGCAGTTGCTGACTAGGATAACTAGTTTAAAAAGCAGACAATTAAAAATACGACAACACTTGTGAACGGGTTACTTGACATTTTAAAAATTCCATTTTGATGTACATGTGTGTGTGCTATTTTTACTGTTTATATAGTAAAAATTTTCATTTTTACTATATTACTTGTCACAGTTAACATTTTGAGTAAAGTGAAGAAGTATGGCTCTCTGAATTCTTTTTTTTACTTGAAAATTTCATACATGCATACAATACATAGGAATCTTATCCAATCCCACTCCTTTCGGCTAACTCTTCTGCTCCCTCCCCAATATATCTCCCTTCAAGTTTCATGTTCTCCGTATATATAAATATAGGTATAGGTATCGGTATCTACTAAACCAAGAGCTACTCATTTGCACATGACTGTGGGGTTAATCACTGAGGGCATGGACAACCTGCCAATGACTTCCCTTTGAAAAAAAAGCGATTCTCCCTCTCATATCAGCAGTCAGCTGCCATTAGATCTTTGGCTAGGAGTGTGGCCTTGGGAGTCCCTCACACCTCTGTGTTGGAATTTGTAACTAGCTTGGTCATGTGCAGGTATCCATAGTTGTTGAGTTCATGTGTTCAACACTTATATCCGGAGGACAGCATTTTGCAGTACTCATCTTCACCCTCTGCCTCTTACAATCTTCTTGCCTTCCCTTTCATGATCGTTCCCTGAGCACTCAAAGTCACTTATTTTCAGCACTTTAAGCAGGTATGAGTCTTGGCTTTAACCACTACCTCCTGAAGCAAAAAGCTTCTCTGCCCAAGATTGAGAACAGTACAAACCTATGGGTAAAAACAAATATTTAGAAGACAGTTTGACAACATGGCCATTTAGAAAGACAGCACCAAGAGGTTCCTCCCTTAGGCATAATATTTTCTAGGCATGGATTTGAACCATGTTTATAGTACCAAACATGAAATTCTCCTCTGTGAAGCAGATCTCAAATCCAATCAAGACAACAGCTGGTTACCCCATAAACAGTCTTGCCACTATTGTACCATTGTGTACATCTTGCCTAGTTGGTCAGATTTGTAGCACGCAGAGTCCAGGATGTGTAAGACTATTGATGTCATTTTCCCCCCTGCATAGCACCTTTTGGCACTGTGAAAGCTAGCCAGCAGGGAGACAAGTTGATTCCTCTGTGTCCTGCAATTAAAGTATTTTGGTGTCTTCAGTAGTAGAGTCTTACTGCCTAGTTAAGGTGGTCAACCAAAAGTAGTGGCAATAGCCTGTGTTATACTTAACACTGAGGATTTTTTTTAATAACCCATGTTTTCTAAAGCATGCCTGTTTATACGGGATACATTTGTTCAAATTTCTTTGTTGTTGTGATATTTTTTAAAAATTAAGATTCTTTTATGTTTGAGTGTTTTATCTGCATGTATGCATATGTACCACATGTGTATCTGGTTTCCATGGAGCTCAAAAGAGGGCATCAGATTAATGGAATTGGAATTATGGATGAATTTGAACCATTTCTAGATTCTGGGAACTGAACTTGAGCCCCTACAAGACCAACAAGTGTTTCTACCTCTAAAGTCCTTGTTGTTATATTCTTAGTTAGCTCACACTCCAGTGGGATTTTATAATACTTAGTTTTGGTTAATCAACCCCACCCCTCCTTTCATTCCTTGAAGTCCTTTTTCTTTTACCTACTTATAATTGCCATAATAGATTCAGATGAATGCTTCTTTATTCTAAGAGTTCTTTTATTAGCTATCATTCCTTTGAATATTACTTTTATTTTCTCCCTTTGATTTTAATTAGGTAAATAACAGACCTTCTCAATTCCATCTTTATGCCTCTTCCTCTGTCAGTTTTCTACCTTCTTACCTGAGGTCTTGATAAAGGTGATTTTTTTTTTCTGGTCTGTTTGTTCCATTTTGCTAGTTGTCTCTTTAGCTTTATCTGTTAACTTACCCATTGAACTTTGTTGTTTTTAAAGTTTCAATATTAGTTTAATTTGTGATCTTATTTTAAAAGCTGTTTTTCTTTTGATTTTGTGTTGTATATATGTATTTAAATACATCTGTTTTTAAGTTTTCATTCAGTAGTGCTATACTTTGAAATTTGGGGATATCTAATTCAGTTTTTATATTTTAACCTCTTGTTAAATTTGTATTGCTTCTAATATAACTTATGATTTGAAATGGGGGATCATTTTCAACAGGACTGGTTCTGGGTTTAGTTCTTGCTTGGGTTGAGAGTGTTGTCTCCAGAGAAGTTTCATCAGTATCACATTTATGTGTTCAATCTGGAACCAACTTTGACTTTTATATTCTTTTAATACTAAGAATTCTACAAGGTAAAATTCCCTGAGCCTTTTAACAACTGATAATTTTTCTAGACTGACCTTCCAATGGTGGCTCAGTGGCCTTATGTGGATCATTTTAGTCTATTCTTTATGACGAAGGTATCTTGTAGCATCCTTTCTTTTCTAGACTACTGAGGCAGACAGACCCAACATTAGTGTAAGTCTCAAGGCTTTGATTATGTGCTAGGAGATGTCCCTTACAAATTATTGCACATTTTGTCATACATTTAAAGTGTCTTTACCAGGTGATGGTGCTGCATGCCTTTTATTCCAGCACTTGGGAGGCAGAGGCAGATGTATCCCTTAGTTTGAGGCCAGCCTGGTCTACAGAGCAAGTTCCAAGACAACCTGATCTATACTGAGAAAACCTGTCTTGTAAAATCAAAATAAATAAATAAAAGTGACTTCACACTTTACATTCAATATGCCTAAGTGTGATTTTGGTCAAAGGACTTTAATATTTCTAGAAATGGAAGTCTGTTTACTTACTTGTGGGCTGTGAGCTTCCTGAGGGTATGATCAGGACCAACTTAATTTGCATTGCTTCCTCAGCCCCTAGTGCTTATATACACCAGACAGTAAATGTTTGTGGAGGGATTATGCTGTTCGTGAGAGACTTAATTGTAAAGTGAAAACTAGAATAAACCTAAAAATCTAATAGCAAGGAACCAGTGTATCTGCTTAAAAGTAAGAGATATCACTCATGTAATACTTTTTTAGCCAGAAAATCATGATCTAGACAGCTGCATTATAAGATTTAAAGATATTAAATATTAAGTATAGGTAAAAATATGATTCAGTTTAACTTTAAAGTATGATAACTCTAAAATGTGCATAGCAAAATAAAAAACTAAAGAGAGAGAGAGAGAGAGAGAGAGAGAGAAGAGAATATGAAATTGTGTGGAAGCCAGAGTTCTGCACTGGGAGCTCGTCTCCATCAGTTTAGAGATCCAGTCTTTCTCTTTCTAAATCTTGAGTCCTTGACTACCGGGTAGGCTGTCTGACCAGTGAGTTCCAGGAATCTGCCTTTCCATACCCTCTCCCAGCCCCAGGCCTGGAATTAAAAATACATGCCTCTTGGCCAGCTTTTTAATTGGGTACTGGGGATCTGAACTCAAGTGTTCATGTTTGCGTGGTGGGTCTCTTACTGACCGAGCTATCTTTCTAACACTACTCCTTATTTTGTAAACTTTCTGTATTGTGGTTTTATAAAGACAATATTAAAAGGGAAAACATATTAGTGTCCTTAAAAGGTTTTAGATTTAAATATACTAAAAGTTGATAAAACATAAAAATTCCAGAATTAGTTTTTATTATTAAAATATTTTCAGACTTTTATATGAAAACACAGAAAAAGATCTTTCTGATACTCAGCGACACCTTGCTAAGAAAAAATATGAGCTACAGCTTACCCAGGAGAAAATTATGTGCTTGGATGAAAAAATTGGTAAGTTTATTTTTCTATCATTGCCTTTTATTTTTCTTAAGTTTTGTAGAAAGATTTCTTTCCTTTAGTTATAAATACATTTAGAAAGAGGCTGTTAGCCTTAAGTGTATGATAATAATTAATTGAAAATGCATTTTTATTTGCAGCATTTTTTAAGTTTAGATTTAGAACTGCAAATACTTAGTTATGACTTGAATTTTTCAGTGAAGAGTTGAAGCAGCAGCCCCCTTCTTTATGATAATTACTTGTAATCTAATACTGTTTGTATAACATGGCAACTTACTCAGAACAGTTGAAAGGAATTGTAATGTATATGTATTTCCACTTTGGATAGAAAACATTCATATATTATATTAGTTATATAAGTAATAGTGTCTGAGTTTACAAAATAAGTTCAGTTTGATAAAAATTCCCATTTATGTTGACATGCTCACATCTTATTATTCTTAGAAGCAACAGACAAATTTTTGTCAGGATTATGGAAGGCTAAAGATAAGGAAATTTTTTTAGTTTTGGAATTCTCAGGAAAATTAGTTTTTCCCAGAGAAGAACAAACTAATTGGTTATCCAATATCACATCCCTGAAAACATACATAACAAGTAATAGTATATGGTCTGAGCAGGTTGTATTTAAATATTTATACACATACATGTATGTAACAGCAATTAAAGAAAAAGAAGCCATGAATTTGAAACAGAACAAAGTGCTACATGGGAAAGGTTGAGGGGAAGAAAGGAAAATAGAAATGATGTAATTATAATTTCAAAAATAAAAAATTACTTAAACCCCCTTCTAATGTTTAGTAATTGTTAGCATGAGTAACTAGGTAGGTAGAATTGCTACTGATTGAGACAAGAAAGATTCAAAGAGAAATCTGAAAGATAATATAATAAGATCCCATATATACACAGTGTTTTAAAACCGTGAAGTAACCTGGGGGGTGGTGCAGGGACAAAGAATAAGGAGAGGAGAATTCAAGAGAGAGTAAGAAGAAATAAAAGAAAGAAGTGGGGAGTAAACCAAGAAGTTAACCTGGAAGGCAGGAAGAAAAGGTGTTTTAAAGCAGAGGGTATGATCTCTTGTCAGATACTTTTGGAAAATGAAATAATATGGGTCTAAAAATTATCAGTTAACATTAGCACTGGCAGTCTGGCTAACAGTGACCCAAAATATCTTGGAGTATTAATTATGGAAAAGGAAGTGAGTCTAGGAACGAATGAGAAGTCAATAAAAGTGGGAAAGAACAGAAAAGTCTCTTGAGACTTTTGTATATATGTGTATTATATGTATATACTTTATATACATAAAACATGTGTTTATTAAATATTATATATATATGTAAAATATCACATTTGTACCTAGAGGTAGGTTCAGAATCCCTGAAGCTAGGGGCCAGGAAAGCAATAGAGACCCATTTGTATTGGAAATGCCAGGATTGTAGGATGACCACCCATTGGCCAGTGGCCGTTGTGAAGTGAAACCAACCTAGCCTTCGTGACAGACGGGGGAGTGCATATGCCTATGCATACACACACACACACATGCACACATGTGCATATGAACATATATAAACATGCTTATATGCATATATGTTTTATTTAAATATTTTAATTTGTATAAACTCACACTAGAAAGTTAACAAAATAAAGAGTTGGACTAGACTCTTGAGACATTTGATATTGAACAACCAATTGGTGTGCTGTTCCCTGGAGAAGGATATTTTTTTCTGAGAATTCCAAATGTTAGAAGTAATTTAATCTTCCACAAGCCTAACAAAAATTGACCTGGTACTTCAAAGAAGAGGAAGATGTGATCACATCAATTTACATAGGACATTTTATCCAAGTGATTTTCTTTGTAATCCCAAACAATTAAAAGATAGCGAAAATTTAGCATGGTAATTCCTACCTGCAATCCCAGCACTTAGGAGGTTGAAGTAGGAAGATCCTGAGTTCCAGGCCAGTCTGGGCTACATAACAAGTTCCAAGCCTGCCTGGTCTATGCCATGAGACCCTGTCTCAAAAAATCCAAACAAACAATACAGCAGAATACAATACTTAATAGATTTTTAAAGAAGCAGATGTTTGTATTCTTTTCCTTTTGTTGTGCTAAAGTACCCTATCAAAATGAACTTAAGGGAGGAAGGATTTATTTCAGTTTACAGTTCAAAGTACAGTTCATCCTAATAGCAGAAAAGTCAAGACAGCAGGAGTTTAAAGTAGCTAGTCACATTATGTTTGCAACCAGAAGAAAACAACATACATGCGTGCTGCTTTTTATATACAGTCCAGGACCTCCTGCCTAGAGTATGTTCCCACCTCCAATTAAGAACTGTCTTCCACATTATTTAGTGTAATCAAGAAAATCCCATATAGGCCTGCCAGATTCTGTCATTTTTGACATCACCATGATAGCTAGATAGTAAATAGATTGATTGGTTTTCAGTGGAAATATACACAGATATAAAAACAAAAAAAGTGTGTTGCCTGAGAGGCATTCCTACCTCTGAGAAAGACCATGACATTTTTAAGTACTCTATGATGTGATGGGATGGTATCACCACTTAAGCGCTGCTCTGGAATGGCTCTAGACAGGAATAACTGTAGGTGCTGTCTTAGAAGTCTGGGCTAGCAGAGCTCTTCCTGCAGAGCACTAGAAGAGTGGTGATCTAAAACTGTGGCATATGACATAGTCTCCTAGAAGCTAAGAAAGGTCATTGGAGCCAGACTTACTGAAGGTTTATGCCAAGTAATTCTGTGATCCTAAAGCATCTACACTCTAGACCAAAGTTCTCACCCAATGTGGATTAGAACACTGTGGGGTGGAGGGCACAGTGTGCTTGTCAAAAACACAAGTTGCTGTGGCCACTATCAGAATTTTTGATTCAATAAGACCATAGAAAGCCTAAAAATTGGTGTTTCCTAAGTGGTTCTGACAGAGTTAGGTGAAAAACCACAGTTTAAAAAATGCTGCTTCATATGAATTATTCATGCCTTCAATGCATGTCAGAGTTCTCATACAAAGGATACCTCAGATGATTGTCCTTCTTAGGAATTTTAGAAAAATAAGAATCAAATTATTAGGGAACAATTAACTCTAAAGCTGATTTAATTGAATATTTGATTGAAATTTATTGTCAACTTTACATTCAACAGTCATTTTAGGCTAGATAGGAAGTTAATGGATAAAATCCATAGGTTGTTTTGATATTCCACCTGTCTCATTTGTTCCCTTCCTGTGCTCTCTACCACATAGATCAGTCTAATTAGATGCTGACATAGAGCTTTCCTTTGTTATCATTCCAGTTGTGCTTTTACGTTTATGGACATTTAGAACTTTGTGATTCACTATGGTTTATAATCACAAACAGAAGCATCTTATTTGGGTTATGATACTTTTAAGTGATTGAAAAACATAAAACAACTAGTTAGAAAATATTTCAATCTGATGAACTGGAAAAAGATTTTATCTTGATTTAAACAACACCTTTATGATTATTTAGATAATTTTACGAGGCAGAGTATTGCACAGCGAGAAGAAATCAGCATTCTTGGTGCAACCCTCAATGATCTGGCTAAAGAAAAGGAATGCCTACAAGCATGTTTGGATAAAAAGTCTGAAAATATTGCATCCCTTGGAGAGAGTCTGGCAATGAAAGTACGTTCTGAGAACTGGTAGACAGATATGCTTAAATGAAATGTTTAAATATTAAGCTGCGGGTTAATCGACTCTGAAGAAAAGAGTAGGATTTGCTCAGATTTTCCTAGAAAGTCAAAACTTTAAAGTATGATGTTGAAATGTCTTAACCCAGTTTTAGGAAGTATGCATGCAAATATTCTAGCTAATCTTTAAAACTTACTTTTCTGTCATGAATTAGTGATTCATCTAAATCAAAAGAGTAGTAAGAATGATGTTTTTCTTTCAAACATTCTATCACCTTGGAGAGCCATATGTTCATTCCATTAAAACTGCCTTTGTGGTTGGTTATAAGTTAGGAACACACTGTTTTTGTTTCTTTTTTTTTTTTGAGACAGGTCTCACTGTGAAATCCTGGCTGGTCTGGAACTCAGTATGTAGATCAAGCTGGCCACAAACTCCCAGAGATCTGTTTGCCTCTGCCTCCCAAGTTCTGGGGTTAAAGGTGTGTGACACCAAGCCCAGCTTATTTAAGGTATTTTGAGGGGGCACATGTTTTATGCCATTGTCAGTCTTTAAGAGTAAGTAGGCTGTGTGCTGCCTGTTCATAAAGTTGGGTGATAATTCTACCCATGTGTTTTTTTTCTCATTAAACAACAGAAGATTTCACAAGGAAGACAGAAAGATAAAAAAAATCCCCTTTTAGCTGATAAACTGATTGTGAAGGCAAGTCTAGTCTGTTTCTTTTTAAAAAACAAACAAACAATGTTTTAAGCAAAGATTGTATCATTGGAATAAGGTCCCCCCCATTCTAAGGGAATTAATTCATTAATATATCCATCTGTCCATCCAGTCTTCCAACAAATATTTATTGACATGTACTAGGTGGTATAGTAAAAACTGAGGGTGAATGTGGCCATAGAGTTACAGAGGAAGATCCTACTATGAGTACAGGTAAGGACATAAGCACCATAAAGACATAGGCATCCTGTGTTACTGGAGTTTGGCAGAAGCACATCTGATTCAGCCCGGGGGTTGGGCCAGGGGAGGAGGAAGGTCTAGGAAGCTTTCCAGGGAGCGACTGTCTTAAGTTTTCCTAAAATATGACTAGAAATAAGCCAGAGAAGGACTTAGGGGAAGAGGACAGTGGGAGCATGATAGATGGGCAGAGCAGCTAACACTAGAGTCCACAGACTCTCATGGGAGAATTTCAGGACCATTCCAGAGACTTTATA
This sequence comes from Bramus lutescens, assembly GCA_001685075.1. Lineage (NCBI taxonomy): Eukaryota > Metazoa > Chordata > Mammalia > Rodentia > Cricetidae > Bramus > Bramus lutescens. The sequence continues at coordinate 253,944 of LOEQ01006405.1, read as the reverse complement.
GCTGGAGAATAGGTTACAAGGAGCTATGTATGGATAGAGAAACACCCAGTCACAAGATATGTGTGATGTTGGCTGTGGACTCTTGTTACCGCTATAATAATGTAAGTGAGAGGTTACAACTGGGTCTTTATTTTAGAATAAATATTCTGGCAATTATAACTCTGCATGACAGATGGACTGTAGGGAACTGAGACTAGAGACAGACTGGTAAAAAGGTAAACTGGTGAGACCTGCCTGGAGATGCTGCAGCGCTGTGAGGGAAATGCATTATTAAGGAAGTGAGACCGAGAGCTTGTGCTTGTGCTCATCAGTAGTCCTGTGCACAAGGAAGACACACAAAAATAGAGCATGCTGGGCAGAGTGACTGTTTACTGCTGAGCTAGAGCTGTCCTGTGGACATGCAAATGTGGGCTGCTGGTTTGGAGAGAAAATTGAAGTTAGATTTGGATTCATGAGTACAATTGAAGGCATGGAAGGAAATTGTATATACATGCATGTGTACATATATGTGTATGTTTACTGAAAAAGGATCTTATGATTTTTAGGCACAATTTTGATTATCCTTATTCTTATATTTGAACCAATAAGCATGATTTCCTTTTAAAACACATTTAGGCATAATTTTTGCCTCTTTTAGAATCTCATTTTTGTGCCATGTACACTATTTCAAATTCATCTCATTCTGTGAACTGCATTATGGTTTCTTTACAAGGACAACTAAGATGCATGTTCATGTCAAAATGAAGAAATTTAAGGTCTTATGAAACATCCATCCTTTGAAGGAAAATAATTTGTAAGGCAGCATTAGAGAGCTAAAAGTGATTGTCAAGCATGGTGACACATTTCTATAAACCTCAAGAGGTAGAGGCTGGAAGAGCTCTGAAAGCTCAAGGACAGCCTGGTCTTATATAGCAAGTTCCAGGGTAGTCAGAGCTACATAGACTGTCTCAAAAATACAACCAAAAGTATAATGTTCTCTGTAGTGACACTTCAGAACTGAAATAACAAATGTCTGTAAGTAGAAAGCAAGGCGTTCTGTAGTTTAGTATGGAGATACAGAAATAGGCTCATCTGGAGAACTCCACCTTAGAATGAATAAGGTGATTTTTTTCCTGGTAATCTTAGCTCTTATTTTTAAGTTTTAATTTTGTTTGTGTATATGTCTGTATTAGTGTGTGAATATGTGCAAGTATGTATGGGTGCCGGAGGAGGCCGGAACAATATGTTGGATCCCCTAGGACTGGAGTTAGACAGTTAGTTGTGAGCCACCTGATGTAGGTTCTAGGAATCAAACTCTGCTCCTCTGGAAGTAGCAAGTGTTCCTAACTGTTGAGCCATATTACCAGTCCCTGGTACTTCTAGGTTTTTGTTTGTTTGATTTTGATTTTTCAAGACAGAATTGTTCTGTTTAACAGTCCTGGCTTTCCTGGAACTTGCTCTGTAGACCAGGCTGGCTTCAAACTCACAGAGATCCTCCTGCCTCTGTCTCCCGAGTGCTAGAATGAAAGGTGTGTGCCATTACCACCCAGAGGTAATCCTCGTTTTAAGAAATATTTTGATATTTGATATCAAATAATGTTAGGAAATAGAGTATTAAACTCATAGATTTTTGAGTAAGAAAAGTCAGAAAGTTTTAGTTTTTTTTCTGTAAGTATGTTTTAACAGTTCACGTGAGTATATTTCCCTCACTGGAAGAACATGCTCAGGTTGTTCAAGGAATATTAACTTTTCTTTCTTTTTTAGTAATATTAACTTTCCTAAAGTTGTCAGGTTTGAGGAATGGTAGTATCAGGGCTCTACTAAAAGAAAAATTGTCTGAGAGGATATATTACTGAGTTCTAGTCAATAATTTTTGCCCTGGATATTTCATAATGTTCCTACAGAATCTCACCTTTTAAAAATCCATTTGAAAAAGAAAAGGATAAACCTGTTTAGAGTTATAAAGTACATTCCATGCTTAATCAAGTATTGACTATCAAGGCACTAGATGTTCAGTGGAGTTTTCAAAATTTATTTTAAAATCTAAAACATAGCTTACTTAAAGCCTATATAAACTGCCCTTTTTACTTTTTAAAAATCAAAATTGTGTGTGATGTAAATGTGCATACATGTTCATATATGTGTGCACCTTAAGTTTTGAGTCTCTCACTGAACCTAAAATAACTAATTTGGCTAGAATGGCTGACTGTCAAGCCTTAGGGATACCCTTGCCTCCACACCTCAGTGCTGGGATCACAGGTATGTACCTTATGTAGCTGCTGGGGATACAACTAAGGATATCATGTTTGTACAGCAAGCACTGTACAGAGTAAGCCATCTTCCCAGATACCCAAATGCCCAAATGTTCTTTTTTGTTTTTTGTTTTTTCAAGACAGGGTTTCTCTGTGGCTTTGGAGCCTGTCCTGTAACTAGCTCTTGTAGACCAGGCTGGCCTCGAATTCACCAAATGTTCCATTTTAAGTAGTGTGTGTGTGTGCGCGCGTGCGTGTGTGTGTGCGCGCGTGCGTGTGTGTGTGCGTGTGTGTGCACGTGTGTGCGTATGCATGTGTTTTCTTTCATGAGTTTGTTCTTTGGGGGATGAACTCTTTTTGTTAATGGATGTTTTAATCGTATTCTGGCCAAATATATTTGGTCATACTGTCACGTATAGACCCTTCCCCCATTCTATTAAAGGGCAGAAGCTAAAAATACTCTAGTGGGGCACACAAATAAAGGAAGATAATGCATGCTCACTTTGAGTTAGGTGTGCTACTAACATAAAATGCAATATATCCAAATCCATTTTCATCTTCAATGATTCTACAATTTTATTTTTTCACAACAGCTCTGAAATACTGGGACAGGTGTTTGAAATTAATACTGCTAATATAAATAATACACTCAATTATTTTTTCTAAGAAATTAACTTAGTTGTCTACAGTTCTGTATGTAGGATTGAGGCTAGGGAAGAACACACCAACTGATTATCCAATGCCAAATATCAGCCTTGAAAACATACATGCACATAACATTAGACTTAGAAGTTAGTATTTATATGTTTAGGAATATATGTGTGCAAGCATACACATACATGTGTGTGGCAACAAATAATTAGAGTCCATGAATTTGAAAGAGAGCCATGGAAGAGTTTGGAGGGAGAAAAGGGAAGGGAAAATGACACTATTATATTCTCAAAAATAAAATAATTATAAAAGAAACAAATTTAGTTGCATATTATTCACTTTCCCAAGTTTTATGACATGAGAAACATATGGAAGTAAATTAGTACTGTCTAGTGTGTAATACTCTATTGCCAAACAATGGTGATTATGGGAGTCTTATATAGCTGGATGATTACATAAATTTTTTTAAGAGAATTGGTTTTCTTATGATTTATTTATCTTTATTTTATGTGCATTGGTGTGAAGGTGTCAGATCCCCTGGATCTGGATTTTCAAACAGTTGTGAGCTGTCATTTGGGTGCTGGGAATTGAACCCCAGTCCTCTGGAAGAGCAGTCTGTGCTCTTAACCGCTGAGCCATTTCTCCAGCCCATTACATAAATTTTTAAACACAGTATTAGTTACATGATCTCATATCAATACACCAGAATATCCTTTTCTTTAATGAATTTACTTTAACCAGCACAAATGTGCACACTGATTATAGGCTTTAAGGTGTAGAGAAGAATATGGCATAAGTTTTTAATACCAAATGAAAATCACAGGGGGACAATTTCTTTTTAATTATTAAGCTTTGGTAGAAATGATTTTTAAATAAGTTTAACTTAATATTTGTATTAATCTCAAGGAAAAGACCATTTCAGGCATGAAGAATATCATTGCTGAGATGGAACAGGCATCAAGGTAAATCATTAAAAATACTCGAGCATATACTGGAAGCAAATACTATTTAAGTCTAAAATCGAGGGACATATCTGATTTATCAGTACCTCTGATTTTAGTAGTAGAGTCTTAGGATGGCGTGGGGAGTAAAGGAGAGGATTATTTTCACCAAGAGAAATAAAGGGGAAGGCTTCTGACACAGGAATAATGGTAAAGAACCATAGTCTGTGTTCAGAAGCTTCTTGAACTACATGTAGGTGAGTGTTGTTGGGACCTCAACTGTAAGAGAAGTGAAGAAGAGACTAGAGAAACAGTTCAGCTGTTACAGGCACATTCTGCTCTTGTAGAGGACCCAAGTTCAGTTCCCAGAACCCATATGGTGGTCCACACTCTTCTGACCTGCAGCAGGCATGCATGTGGTACATGTACACACATGCAGGCAAAGCATTCATACTCAGGAAATGAAATCAATCTTGGGGGGAAAAGGAGTAAAGGAAGAGAAACCAAACATGTGAGAAGGCCTATACAATACACAGGTGAGTCTTGATTTTCATCCTTTGGGAAGTAAAGACTATTAAAATGTTTTAATTTTTAAGATAGTTTTCATTGAATTATCCAGGATGAAGAGGTAGTAAATTTTTAGAAGAGGTAAGGGGGAACAGAAGGAATGAGGTCTTTATAATGAGGGACTTGAGGGAAATGTCAGGTTTCCAGGTCCTCCTTGCATATGACAGGAGGAGTGTTCAGGGAAGATGACTTTAGCTCTGAATTTAAAGAGCCCGTGAGACCTTGTAGACATGTCTGGGAAGGATGAGTCTGAGATGCTAACAAGGGGCTAATCCTGGAGACAGTGATCCTGCGGTTAACATGGTATTGGGAGCGATATTGGGCAGGGTTCTACTAGAGGAACAGAACCGAATAGAGGCTGAGTCTTCCATCAGTGGCTATCTGCTTGCTACAGGAGCAGGGAACTCAGTAACTGTCCAGTCCACAATGCCAGATGCTGTAGCAGCCTGAGCCCAGTGTTGGCCTAGAGCTCCTGGGAGAGCTGCTGGTGTTCATTCTGCATTCAGTGACCAGAGAAGTTGAAGTCTATGACAGCAGCAGCAGCAGCTGTGGCCGCCCACATTCAGGAAAAGGGGCGGAGGTGGGGAGGTGGGGGCCAGACAACACTTTTTTTCCTGGAAGAGCTGTTTAGAGGGTGCTGCCCACTTTGAGGAAGGCTCTCCTTCAGTCAGTTAAGCTTCTGTGGAAACACTATCACAGACATGCCCAGAATATGTTTCCTAAGGTGTTTAAGTGTCATCAAGTTGATAAGACCAGCTGTCACAACTCCACTCTTTACCAACTTGACACAAATCACATCTAATGTCTTTCTTAAATTTTAGGTGAAGACTATTACAAGGCCATAAGTCCAGGTGATAGGATATAACTATCCCATGTCTAACGGAAAATGCACTAATTCTTTTTCCAGAAAAATGTCAGAGTCTCTTGAGAAATGTTTACTTTTTTAATAACTTAAAACTTAAGTTTGATAGTATAGATATAATGACACTTAAGTCCTGAAAGCAACTCAATGTTGTATTACATGCTAAAGCTATAAGACAGGAAAGAAAACCAGATATGCTTAATATATATGTATACACATACACACAACAACAACAAAAACACCCAGGAAATATGTATAATTACAGTTCTGATTTCTATATCTAGTACTATGGCAGAAGCTAATAACTGATAAAGTACTATTCATTCCGCATTTCCTCCACCTTAAAAAAAACTCAGCAAATCTGGGGCTTTTTATTTTGGGGGCATGACCCACACTTTCACTACTGAAGGACCTGGGGTTTTTATCATCCTACCTAGGTTGAGTTGCAGTTTCCCATTGTCTGTAGTCACAGGGCATTCTAACACTAAGAGATACCCTAAAAGACTTGATTTTAGACATGCTGTTACTGTGCTTCATTGTGGGCTGCTAGTAAGTTTCCCCTGGAAGTCTGAATCAACCACTCCTAATCCTTTAACTCATTTCTTAGCCTATTGACTCAGGAGCCCAAAGTGGCTGGGGGATGCCTTAGCTTTTAGATCAGTGGAATGGTTCATGTACCTCCTGGTTGAAACACTATCCCCTCTCTGGAGCCAAAGCTCATTAGGCCAGCAGAACATAAGGTTGTGGGAATAGAGAGCAGACATTCTTCAGTGGATTAGTAGGGATGATGGTGAGTGCTGCCACTCTCATTTCCATTTCTTAATTCTCGGACCATGAATCCTGACTCAAGGGACTAATTCAGAACATATACACCCCTAGCCCTCTGGGCTGTTGCCACATATTTGGTGCTAGAACTCCATATTTAAAAAGCTATTCCATTGTTGTGTCAAGCCAGCTGCTTCAGGATGGTTGGGAACAAGGTAAGACTAGTGGATTCCATGAGCATAAGCCAACTGTTGAATTTCTTTTGCTGTGAAATAAATTCCCTGGTCTGAAGTATTGCTGAGTGGAATACGACAAAAGGACAGGGCATTTTGTAAGTATTATATGCAGGAAAAGTAAATCTATAAGCAGAATAAGTATGTTTCAATAGGACAAAGTGCTGTTTTTTCCCTAATGTAAGTAATCCAACATAGTAAGAGCCAGCTCTGGTTATCACCAGTCCTGTTAAGGAAATTCATGCTTACAGTTCTGTTTCTTTATAATCACTCCTGATATCAAAACCTTTATTAGGCAGGGTTTGCTAGAGCAGTGTTTCTCAACCTGTGGGCCATGACCCACACATATCATAACATATCAGATACCCTGCATATCATATATTTACATTATAATTCATAACAGTAACAAAAATCACAGTTATGAAATAGCAATGAAATAACTGTATGGTTGGGGAATCCCACAACTTGAGGAACTGTATGTATTAAAGGGTCAACAACATTAGGAAAGTTGAGAACCACTGCTGTAGAGGAGTGTAACCAATAGAATATGTATATTAAAGGGAAATTGCCTCACGTGCTAGGAGCTGAGTATTCCAGAAGTGGCAGTCTGTGTACCAAAAGGGCATAGAAATTGGCACCTACCCACCCCAAGACACTGGATGCCTCACCAGATTGGTGCTAGAGGCCTGGAACTCCCTGCAAAGCCACTAATGTTGAGATCGTATTGGAAGGAGGTGGCAGACATGAGTGCACGCTCAGAAGGGCAGGTAGTGTGTACACTGACTTTCCTTCTCTGACACTGCTGTCCTTTGGAAAGCCTGCTGGAAGATATTGTCTCTTTGAGAATGGGTCTCGCCCAATTACTTAACCTTCTCTGGAGCCACTCTCACAGACACAGGAGGGTGTGTCTCTTATATTTTAAATCCTTGTTGAGTTGAAAATTAAGAATCATTCAGGAGTCGTGGACATGACAAGGATTTCTCTGAAAAGTAGGGCTAAAAGGAGAAGGATGAGGTATTTGCTCTAAAAAACAACTCTTCAGAGCACAGAGGAGAGGACTCTGCAGGGGAGAGTCAGTCATAATAGCTAGAAGTGTGAAGAAGGCCCTCCTGTTAAGTGTTGGAGGTTTTGAGATGCAGGTACATCAGTGACTTGTATCTACTTAGTGCACTTTTCATGGTGAAACTGTAAATGTGCTCTTTGTAGTGGTTCCTTTAAATGTACACGTTGTCAAGCCTTCGGTTCTCATTCTAACTGTCCATCTTCTGTCTTGTGAGAATTTGTTATTCTGTTTCATTAAAATATCTCTTCTTATGTACTATTTGATTTGTGGAATAGACAATCTACTGAAGCCCTAGTTATGTGTGAACAAGATATTTCCAGAATGCGCCGCCAATTGGATGAAACAAATGACGAACTGGCTCAGATTGCCAGGAAAAGAGATATCTTGGCTCATGAAAATGACAACCTTCAAGAACAGTTTAGCAAAGCCAAACAAGAAAACCAGGTATACTTGCTCCCAGACTCTGAGAGAAGAAAAAAATGTATTTCTTCTGAGGCACAGTTCTCATTTCATCTTGTAGAAAAGCAGACTCTGCAACTAGCAATTCTTGTTTTTTACTTTTATAACAGATTATGCCATAATTTCTAGATAAAATTCTCAGACATAAAGTATTAGCTATTAAAGAGAAAGGAATGGGAATATTATGGATTTGTTTTAAACCTTAGAAAAACTGCCATACCAAAGGGTAAGTATTTGAATTAAACAAAACAAACAAGGATTAAAAAACTATGAGAAATTTTAAAATGGGCATATTTATAGTGGACTACAAACTTTTGTGTTTAAATATTCTATATAGACTATGGTACCGTTTTGGGATCTTTTTAGCACTATGATACTTTTTTAGGGAAATTCTACTTTTTATTTTGTAAGGCAATATATTTCAGTCTGACAGTTTTCATTTACAATACTATTTCAAATTGAACTTTAAAACATTTTATTTTTGAAAGAAATAGAAAATCAAATGAAAGAGGCTGGTGATGTATCTCAGTTAGTAGGGTGTTTGTTTGTTAAGCAGACATTCCTGTAACCATACAAAACGAGGTGTGGTGCCAGATGCCCCTAGTCCCAGCACTCAGGAGGTGGAAGCAGGAGGACCAGAAGCCCAAGGTCATCCTTGGCTGCAAATCAATTTGAGGTCAGTCTAGGATACTTGGGTTACAGTTACTATTGACATTTAATATATACTTCTGCTTATTTCATAGAAATTCAAAACTGTAATACTGTTTGTCTTAGTTACTGTTCTATTGCTGTGATGAAACACCATGATCAAGGCAACTAATAAGAGGAAGTATTTAATTGGGGGCCTTTCTTACAGTTTCAGAGTTCATCATGGAAGAGAGTGTAGTGACAGGCAGGCAGGCAGGCAGGCAGGCAGGCATGGTCTTGGAGAAGTAGCTAATAACATACATCCTGATCCGCAGCCAGCAGGTAGAGAGAACAAGATTGGTCCTGGCAAGGGCTTTTGAAACCTAAAATCCATCCCCATTGACATACCTTCTCCAACAAGGCCACTCTCCCTAACCCTTCCCAAACAGTTCCACTAACTGGGGACAAGCATTCAAACACATGAGCCTATGGGGGCCATTGTCTTTCAAACTACCACACTGCTTTTACAAATACTTTTTTAATGTTGGTGGAATAAAAACTGTGCTACTTTATACCATGCCTTTTCTATGTGAAGAACCAGGTATTTAAGGCTCACATGGGGTTAGCTCTTCTTGCTAGATTATACTATCATATAGTTTAAATTCCATAAATTTTTTTTGTAAGTTTTTCGAGACAGGGTTTCTCTGTAGCTTTGGAGTCCTGCAACTCGCTCTTGTAGACCAGGCTGACCTCAAACTTACAGAGATTAGCCTGCTCCTGCATCCTAAGTGCTGGAATTAAAGGCGTGCGCCAGTACTGCCCAGAAAATTTCATGAATCTTATAATCTGTAAAACTGAATGGTAAATGAGACATTTACTATTGTGTTCAGAATGCCACTTACTAGCTTGTGACGATATAAATTTTCCTGCTTTGTTAAACTGCATACTTATGATTGGCCACCAGAAGAAAATTGGCATCAAAAGAATTTACATATGTTCCAAGGTAGTTTTTTTTTCTTCCTTTGGGTCATATAAGAAAGGTTGCTGGTTTTTCTGTAAACTATAGGCTGAAACCTTAGGAAGTTTTATTGTAATATCACATCTTTTTAACAGAAATATAAGTTCATTATAGAACTTTTTTTCTTAAAGGAGAAAAGGAAAAAGAAATATCTCCTAGTGTCTTTACCATCTAGTTAGTGTTATGTTAACTTTTAACATGTATTTTTCTGATTTCATAGCAATTTATAATTTTAAACATTGTAAGTAGAATGTTTTATATTTCAAAATACAGACAGATAATGTCTTTCTTCTTTTTATGAATATTTGAAAGTGCCTAAATGCATTTCTGTGTTAATGGTTCACAGAGTTTTTTTTGAAAATTTTGTTTACAGTAAACAATACATGGAAATACCTATTCCTTAGCACAGTTAAAGCTTTAACTCTTCACTAACTTGATAGACAAAACACTATCCCATTGTCTTAATTAGCATATCTTTGGTTACTAATGAAGTTTATTTTAGTGTTACCAACTTATGCCCCTTATGATGTCTTGTCTGTCTGGGTCCTTTGCCTGTTTTCTCTTGGGCTTTACCACTTTCACATATGTGTTTATATCATTGTTATATTAATTTTATATAATCATCAGTTTCAAATATTTAAAGTTTACAAGTTCTTATATGCCACGGACCGGTCCTCACGGGACCCACGAACCGAGGGGAACCAGGGCGAAAGACAGGATAACTCAGGATTCGGCTGATGAC
>LOEQ01006405.1:224022-235968 GCA_001685075.1 Bramus lutescens | reverse complement strand
GTTGTGAGCCACCATGTGGTTGCTGGAAATTGAACTCAGGACTTTGGAAGAGCAGGCAGAGCTCTTAACCACTGAGTCATCTCTCTAGTGCAGGAATTTTCTAATTTCATTGACATTAATTTAATGGCATAGTAGATCTTTATAATCCTTTTATTTAATAATTTACACTCACGATTGTTTGGTTTCATCACATTGAGAATACCTTTGGCCATTATTTACTCAAGTATTTTTCCCCTTACCTTTTCTCTGAGAGTATGGAATTTAAAGTACAAGTGTGTGGGTCACTTGATGCTTTTCCACAGATTATGAAGACTCTGTATGTTTCCAAGTCTTTTCTTTCTGTTTTTGTATAGTTGCCATTTTTGTGTGTCATGAGTGTTTTAGATGGCAAATACAGATGAGTACATTTGTCTTTACACAATGTCATAATTCATTGAATAATAATATATTCACAACCTAAGTCAGTTTTATTAGTTGCTATTTGCCCAGTAATACCAATTTTGTTTGGTAGCTAGTTGATGGCAGCCACAAGCTGTTTTATTCCATCCTTGTTTACTAATAAGTAATTAGTACTTTACACTTTACATTTTATGTACATGGGTTATACATAATTATCCAAAAATATCCAAACTATCCAAAAAGAGTTTAAAACACTATAGAGATCAGAAAGACCTCTACATCTGAAGACTGAGGTAGAGACCTGACACAGAAGAGCCTTTAGGGGACCAGATAAGATATCTTCTTAGCCTGAATGCAGAGCTACTCAGGGAAGTATTCAGGTGCAGGTCAGGGATAGAGACAGGAGTCATTTGCTTTGGCAATTTTTCTGTACAAGACTCATGAGAAATCATTGACAAGTCAGAGGACCTTGGAGGGCTTCTTCTAAAATCCCAGGTAAGGCTGCATGTGCTTTGATTGATAGGCTTAGGAGTCTGATATTTCTGATATGATTGGTATAGTTTCTGGTAACTTTGTTCATTGGTGTGATCACTGGAGCTCATTAGCCAGTCAATTTAGCTGATTTGGTGAGCTTCAGGTTCAGTGAGAGACTTCATCTTAAAACATGGAAAATGACTGAGGAATACACTTGATGTTGACCTCTCACCTCCACAGCTATGAATGCACACACTTGCACACACACACACACACACACACACACACACACATACACGGAGAGAAGAAAGAGAGGGAGAGAATGTAGAGTCACTTGTAAACAGATTTTTCCTTTGGCCTCCAGCTCACAAATAATGACATGGAGACTTATCAATAATTATAAAAACTCAACCTTAACTTAGGCTTGTTCCTATTTCTTATAGCTTAAATTAGCCCATATTTTAAAATCTACATTTTTTCCCACACTTGTTACCTCATCTCCATTTGCCCATCCATCTTCCTCCTCTCCTGGCTTGACACTCCTCCTTCCTCTCTCCCAGAGCTCTCTGACCCCAGAAGTCCTGCCTAGCTAATGGCCATTCAGCTCTTTACTAAACCCATCATAGTGACACATCGTCACACAGTGTAAAGGAATGTTTCACAACAGTCACTCCTGCTTGGCGCTTCAAGTGGAGTAACTCAGATCAAGGCTGTTGCTATGTAAGATGAAGTCATTCAGGGTCAGGTGCACATTGAAAGCTGAGACCCATACAACATAGCCTCCCCCAGAGTTGGCCCCGCATGCTCTTCACATTGTCTTCTAGTACTGTCATCTCTGCAATTTTATATTTGTTTACAATGATTCGTGTTCATTCTGGCTGTGGACCCAGCTTTTCTGAAATTTTACATGTCTGGCATGTTATTTTGTATTCACTTGTAAGTTATATTTCTGAGACCATTTTGATATGCACATGCTTGCCTTGAACTTGCTACATAACCTTGAATTCCTTTTGTGTGTGTATGTTACCAGTAATTGAGCCTAGACAAACACTCTACCACTGATTCATTCCCTAGTCCTTCTCTTATTTTTTATTTTGAGAGAGGCTTGTGACGTTGTCCAGGCAAGACTTGAACTTTCAATCTTTCTGTCTCTTGATCCCTGAGATTACAGGCCTGTGTCACAAAGGCCAGTTTGATTGATTTTTTAAAACCTGTAATATCTTTCTGTTCACTAATAAGTTTTTACATTGCTAGTACATTTAGTTTTACTATTGCTTGTTTCATGCTTTCCATTTATCATGATTGCTTTGTTTCTTTCTATTTTTCTATCTTACATATTTGTTTTCTTTACACATTTTTGGCTGCCACTGCTCATCAATATAGAAGTTACACATTTTATATTTTTCCCTTTAGATGTTAAAGTTATAATTGTTAATATGACCAACTCCCTAGGAATATTTGACTAATGAGGACCACATCCTGCTCAGTAGCACACACCTGTGCTTTCTGTCACACCTCCCCTACATTTTCATGATCTTCTCATGAACTATTTTAATTTCACATTGTCTTATATGTTCCAATAAGTAATTATTATTGATCTTGTGATCAGTACTGTTTGCATCTACCTATAGGCTTATAAGACCTGTGTTCACTTGCTTCTTGTATTCTAGTTCTTTATTACTCAGTTCTTCCTTCCTGCAGAAACCAGTGTGTTCATTTTTTCCATCTTTTTGAAAATGGCTAGTGTACCTATAATCTTGAGAGTTAGTTTAGCTGATCATAGATTTCTAGATTGAGAATATTTCTCTTTATAATTTTAATAATAACCTGATAAGGGTTAGACAGATGACTCAGTAGTTAAGAATGCAGGCTGCTTTTCCAGAGGACCTGAGCTCAGTTCCTGTACCCACATTGGGCAGCTTACAATTGCTGGTAATACTGTCTTTGGAGGATTTGATGCTTTCTTCTGGCTTCAAGGGGTACTTGCATGCCTGTAGTGTACATATACATAGACATACACACATACACATAGATAAAAATAAAAATAAATATTTGACATAGTGACCCCTGTTTTTTTTGTTAGTAGGTTTTCATTCTTGCTGTTATTCCTCAGACGTCTGCCTTTGCCACTGGTTCTTTTTATAGGTCTTATCTCATTGTTTGGAATCTACTATCGGGTGCCTAGGTTTGTTCTCTCTGGCTTTGATATTTTGGATTTTTCTTCCTCTGTTTCATTCAGAGTACTTGTAGCTTTCATTAGTTATGGAAAATTTTCAGATATTACTTCTTGAACATTACTGTTTTCAAATTCACTGCTGTTCCTTCAACTCTTGCGTATCTTGAATCATTTTCCCTTGTTGATTGGTCATTGCATAGTTTCTGCATGTTTGTGTTCTATACCTTGTTTTCTAGTTCACATTTCCCTTTTCATTTGTTCTAGTTTGTTCTTGATAGCTTTGTTAAGGCTTTTATTACAGATACCACCTTTCTTTCTAGAAGTTTTATTCAATTATTTTTCAAATGTACCTATTTTTCCATGTGTTACTTTTTTCTTTCAGATTTCTTCCTTAATGTCTTTAGTATTTTCCAGTATATTTTGCCATGCCAGTGAAAATATTTTTCTCAGTAATGTGGATTTCTGGAAGTGAGGTCTTACTCTGTTGCTCTGACCCTCCATTGACCTCCTATATCAGAAGTTTTTCTTAAGCAGAATCCTCCACCCCATGGAATTTTATGTGGTCTCAGTGTGTGGTGCTATCCCTGCAGGAGGGTGGGTTTGTTTTTTGTAAAGTGGCTCTAGGTCATCACTGAACAGGGGACAAATCTTATGCTAACATTTAGTAATAGAGATGAATAAAGTACTATTCTAAAATTAAGTCAGAATTAAAGTTTATGTTTATTACAGAAGAAATTTTGTTTTTATCCAAAGATCAGGTCCAGATATACTTTCAGTGGTTTCTGTATGACTGAGTAGATATTCCCCCTAAAGCCTTTTTTCTATTTTTAGTATGTTATTCAAAAATCCCATATTATGTAGATGTTACAGTCATGGTCCTTTTTATTTGGGGTGTGTGTGTGTGTGTGTATGTGTGTGTGTGTGTGTGTGTATTTTACTGGCAATTAAACCCATCATCTCACATTTCCTAGATAAGGTGCTGTATTGCTGAGCTGAAAACTTTTCTATTGCTTTGCTTCCTTTGAGGGAATTTCTCTCTTCTCTGTAAGCTCATATGTAGAATTAATAAAAATGTTATGTTGCAGGGCATGGTGGCATTTGGGAAGCAGAGGCAGGTGGAACTTCCTGAGTACAAGGCCAGCATGGTCTATGTCTGGTCTACATAGTGAGTTCCAAGCCAGCCAGAACTGCAGGGTGAGACCTTGTATCAAAACAAAATGTTTTGTTTTTCAGTTTTATCTTGAGATTTTTCTCCTTAGCTTACTCAGTCTACTTAGTAGAACCTACAGTATACAGAGTGATCATTCAAAACACTAGAAGTTTGATTACATCACCTCACCATTGAAGACCACAGCTTACTAAACCTGCTTCACTGTGTTTTGTAAGCATCTCCTATTACTTTTCACTGTGAGCGCTAAGCTCCAGGCACACCAGCCTTCTCTCAGCGCTGGAACATGTTATTCTTGCATCCAGACAGAGCTGTGGCAGTTTGCATTTTTCAGCTTGAAATGCTTCTTCTCGCTATTCGTCTCCTCACTACTCAGTCATTTACTTAGGGAAGCCTTTCCTGACTTTCTGATTCTTTCAGTGTAGGTCAGATTTTTTCCCCTGCTATTTCCAGAAATAGTTTCTTAGTGTGTTTATATCTGTAACATTTTTGATTAATACAGGACTCCCTCAACAGTAAAGCTTTGTGAGAGCAGAAGTAATTTTGCTTTCCATTGACTTTGTCTCTAGGCACAGTTACTATAGCATACAGAGTATTCTGGAAAGATGTGAGGGGTGGGTGGACAGTTGGATGGTTAGAAGGTTGATGTGAAGAATGAGTAAGAATGACTACAGAGGGAAGGGAGGTCAAGAGGGTGAAGGGGACCTTGAATTACGGTAAAAATAACATGTGCCAGGAACAATTTCTAGTGCTTTAGACTTGTAAAAGCACTTGTTAAAGAACACACAGTCTTTGCTTCCCAGTTCTGTTATCTCCACATTATAGCAAACAAATACTTCTCTGTAGGTGGCAGTGCACTTACATAAGCATCATGCCTGAGGGGGGAGGTGTGGGGAGTGGAATTATTTTGAACATTTGAAAGCATTTATGTAACTTGAATCTCATATTACGGCTTTTAAAATATGCTTTTTCCCATAATTGGTTGTGCTTAATTTGTACTTGCTCAGAGCTTTTTCTCTCAGAAGTATTAGTGCAAGAAAATGATCAGTCCTCATTTTATGATAGCATGACTGATATAAATATGTCAGTCAAGAATTGGAAATTATTCTCTGAATGTGGTAGTGGCTATCATTTTGTCTTTGGCAGCAGCAACATTTGTAGGCCATGTAAATTGTGCAAACAGATACAACTATCGGCCAAACTGTATATATTACACTGGTACTGAACCTGCAGGCATTTTCATAGGAAATAGTTGTTTTCCCAATTTCATCTTTTAAACTACTCATAGGATTTATTAATGAGACTTGAAGCCCCAAATTATCTCTCACAGAACGTTTTGTGTATCCTATCAGCACCCATATCACCCAAGGTCTGATATTCTAGTGCTGAAAGATTTGCCCTATTTTGTTGTCCATGTTGACCTTACAGCTAAAATATTTACATCTGTGTACATAATCGTCTTGTCCTTTCAGCATTTAAAGGCAGAGCGCTCTTACAAATCCCAGATTTCAACTTTACAGAAGTCTCTTGTGAAGATGGAGGAGGAGCTTCAGAAGGTTCAGTTTGAAAAGGTGTCTACACTTGCAGACCTGTCTTCAACAAGGGAGCTCTGCATTAAACTTGACTCAAACAAAGAACTTCTTAATCAACAGCTGGTTGCCAAAGATCAGGAAATAAAAATGGTATGTAATACATCAAGAATTGCTAGTACTTGAACATTATTACAATTTTGAAAAAGAGGTTTGTTTTTTATAAAATACTGTATCAAATATGTATGCCTTTTAGCTTTGAATTTGTTTTTATTATGCTTTTAAATTTTATGTTTAAAGTTTAAAAGGTTAATTTATGACAGCTGTGTTCTAAAGAATTCAAGAACATTAAAAAAAACCCAAAATCTTCCTTTGAATTTGTAGTTTGCAATTGTGTTTAGTCAGAATTATAAAATACACTGACAGAGTTGTGAGCAGAGAACCACGGGCCTTGCTCAGCTAAATTATAACCTGAATGGTATTCTTTCCAGCTAGATTGATCTAGTAATTGGGTGAGGTCTTTTAAGTTGCAATGCAGTTGGTTGTATCTACTTTGTGCATACACTAGGGATATTCAAACCATACAGGCTAATGCTCCAAATATTGGCATATAAATAATTTGATATAAATAGAGAAATAGGAGATATCCATAAGGAATTCATCAGTAGCTGAACTTTGGTGGATGGGGCATCCCACAGAGGTAATGATGGAGAGGTCCATGTAGATTCTTGAATGAAAATAGTGTTTTTAGTGACCAACGTGATATGTTTAAGAAGTACCTGGACATAAATCTGGAGAAATAAAATCTGGCTCTTAGTGTATAGATACTATATATCTATACTGAAATATCAGCCAACCTTGGCCACCTTGGCTATTTGTTATTACTAAACCTTATTGAATTTTCTTATTTTGTTAATCCACCCTTTGTGATGTAGTTGAGAATCACGAGTCTAGTTTATTTTATAAGAATCTACTATTAATCTTTTAATGAAGTACCATCTGCTCAACTCCTCACTTATTCTTAATTATTTTTTAATTTCACCATGAACTTTTTAATGATTAATTTGCTACTATAAAATTTAAAAATGAAATAATAACCTTTTATTTAAAAATTTACTTGATGTTTTCTAATTGGAAAAATCTTAGCTTGTTACTGTATCAATTGAAATAATATAAAATTGAAGTATCAGTAGTTATAAGTCCATAGCTTATAAAAATAGCATGCCACTTGCAAGTAAAGTCCATTCCTATAGTAATCCTCTTAAAGTTTTAAATCATAGCCATTAGCATAACTTTGTGTAAAGCTTTGTAACAATTTAATTAAAATATTTGCTGTGCATTTTGTAGCTTCCTCTTTTCACAGCACTTCAACAGAACTTCTGACATTAACTGCTGTGACACTGAACTATTTATGTATGTGTCTTCATCTCCTTAGTAAGCCATGATGTCAAATGCCAGAATCATACTTCTACTTTTATACTTCTTCAGTTGTCAGAAACATTGAGATTAAAAAAAAAAATCTGTGTTAGTTTGAATGAGAGTGGTCACTATAGGCTCATATGTTTGAATGCTTTCAAAAACTGTTTGGAAAGGTTTGGAAGTTGTCACCTTTTTTGGAGAAAGTGTGTCATTCAGGGTTGGCTTTGAGTTGTCAAAAGTCCATGTCATTCCCAGTTAGCAGTCTTTCTGCCTCTTACTTGTAAGGATGTGAGCTTTCAGCTCCTGCTTCAGCACCATGCCTGTCTGCCTGCAGCTGTGTTCCCTACTGTGATGGCCGTGGCCTTAGTCATGCTATCTTACCACAGCAGCAGAAGGTAACTGAGACTATCTGTGATTCTGAGGTGATAACTTTGCATCTAATTCAACAAATTATTCAGAGTACCTGTTTCCTAGTTTTCCTTAATGATTACATCTTACAAAACTATAGCCTGATACAATTATAGTATTAACATTGATCCAGGAAAAAACAAGACACTTTTCATTGCAGAATCTATCATATTTCACTCTTGTGAATTTACATAGTTCTTTACTGTATCCTTTCTTTATGCTTCTTAACCTCTGTGAGCCATTAACCAGTTCCTCACTTCTGTAATTTTATCATTTCAAGATCCAGTAACAATGGGGAATGTAGTCAGATGTTTCTTTTCCACCCAGCTGTTTCCAAATAACCAGCATCAACTTCCAAAATAATTGATTCAGAGGCTTAATATAAATTATAAATGCTCAGCCAATAGCTCATGCTTATGACTAACTAGATCTTACATTTTAAGTTAACTTATATCCCTTATTTATGCTCTGCTATGTAGTGGTACCTTAATAGGATGTCATATTTATCTCCTGCTCCCTCTTCAACTGGTTGGTGTCTTGTGACTCTGCCATTCTCCTTCCCATCATCTTTAGTTTGGTTGCCCTGCCTATACTTCCTGCCTGGCCGCTGGCCAATCAGTGTTTTATTAAACCAATTCAAGTGATAAACTTTTACAGTGTAAAAGAGGATTATTCCACAGCATTTCCCCCTTTTTTGTCTAATTAAAAAGAAAGGTTTTAACTTTAACATAGTAAGATTATATACAACAAAAACAATTATCAGGTAAGAATCACAGTTACAATATCTAGTCTATTTGTATTTGGCAAAATTAGAGAAGATACTCTATTACCTATCTTATCTTTGTGAGTCCAAAGTTTTATACCTAATTTGTCTTTTATCATAACCAAAGAAAATTATAACTATCTAGTCTTCAACTTAATCAAAGACCCCAGAATGGTGAAATGACAAGGACCTCAAGCTGTCTGGACAGCCACCTAAAGTTTCTCTTTAATACTGGGTCATCCAACTCTGGCCTACAGGCCTAGCATGTCTGACAGACTTTCCTGTGAATAAGGGTATAGTAATATTTTGTTTGTGTTTTAACAAATAAAGCCTGCCTGAAGATCAGAGTGCAGAGCTAAGCCACCAGAGGCCAGGGAAGTGGTAGCACACATCTTTGATCCCAGAGCCTGGGAGACAGAGGCAGAAGGATCTCTGTTAGTTTAAGATCACCCTGGGCTACATGAGATTAAATCTGTCTAAAAGAGAAGCATCTCACACAAAGGTGATCCCAGCACTTGGGATCCCATGCATTTAATCCCAGCACTAGGGGGCTGGAGACAGAGTGGTATGACTGGGTGGAGAGAGGAATATAAGGCATGAGGAGACAGGATCCCATTGCAGTCTGAGTATGCAGTCTGAGGTACAGTCTGAAGCAGTCAGTCATAGGACACAGTGTTCTAAGCATAAGATCACCTTTTTGGTCTGAGGATTTAGTAGAGGTAAAAGGTTTCTCTAGTAGCTGGCTGTACTGTTTTACCCCCTGGTAGCTGACTTCAAGCTTTTATTATTAAGAACAATTAGAATTTGTGCTATATAAGGGAATTTTGAAGGACTGTCTTACCTTGTCTTGGCAAAGTTCAGAAGTCACCTTTTTTGCATCCTGCTTGTCCAGTTTGGACAGTAACTGTCATCAGTTGAGACAAGGGCAGTTTCTTTGCCCACAGGGCTAGCTTTTGCCATAACAAAAACAAACTCAATACAGAGTTTCTTTGATGGCCATCATCTTCTCTGAAGTGCATTAGTGCTGCCAGGAGAGGATGTGTCTTATTGCTATAAAAACCTAATGTTATTAAAACATCTTAAATACCATATTCTGTAGAATATGAAGTGTTTAAATATCATTTATCTAAATATATCTGTTTATGACCTTGAAAACATACCTAACCTGACTATAAGTTTGACTTTTATAGAACACTATTAGTCTGTATTCTTAATCATGCATTACATTTTAAATGAGCTGTATAAGCACCATACCTTAAATAAGAGTAGAAATATACATACAGCATAACAAAATTAACTTTAAATTTGTATCAATAAACCAAAATCCATACCAATGTTAAATATCCTGAAATTAATGGCTGTTCTTTTGGATTAAAATAGAGTCAATAATTTATTCTTTTATCCTATTTCTATATCATATGCCCCTTCTTTTAGAAACAGATCTCTGAACTTAACTCTTTTGTTTAGCCTTTTTTTTTTTTTACTATGACCAATAACAATTTGTAACCAACCCCCTAAACAAACATCCATAATCCAGTTTTTGGGAATGTGGTCATAGTTCTCTAGCCTACTTCCTGCCAATTGGGAGTACTGGTAATCTTTGGGGGCCACTGGGAAAATTTAGGATTATGGTTAAGTCCTGACTGGAGTATTCTGTGAGACTAAATCATCTCAGTCAGTTTTCCTTGAGGCATATATATATATATAACTCAGAGGAAATTGCAACAGAGGCAATCTGAGATGTTGGATCATCTGAACCATGTACTCCCACTGGAGATATTTCAAGGGTCTTCCTCTATCAAAGCTGATTTTTTTTAACCCAGAATGAATTCACAGTCTCTCATTTCCTTTAGAAACAAATACATAACCTCTTTCCCAAAGTAACATATCTTTTGACTTAATATTTTGAAGTCAAGATATTTTTACATTATATAGGTTGGTTTAATCTATTAGCTTTCATAATCAAATGTCTCTTAACAGTCAAAAATTTTAAAGACAACACAAATCCAGACTGTATTTTCCATTTTTATATGGCTTATTTCCCCCTTTTAAGGACTTTATTATTTTAAAACAATATTTTTAGATCTAAGACTGTATACACTCTTTCTCTTTCCTCTCCTAAGCCCGCACACATTTTCAAGCACACTGTCATGGTAGGAAGTATGGGGACATGCAGGCAGACATGGTGCTAGAGAAGGATCTGAGAATTCTACATCCAGATCGACAGTCAGCAGGAAGAGAAACTAAGACACACTGGCCACACTTCCTTCAACAGTGCTACACTTACCCCAACAAAGCCATATTTCTTAATAGTGTCACTATGAACTGATGGGGGCCATTTTCCTTTAAACTACCACACTGGATGAACCTCTAAACAAATGTAAATCTTGAAATAGTAATTTCAAAAGTTCCAGAAAGCAAATTGAGGCCTAGATTGCTTTGGGTGTGAATTCCCTTAAAGATATGCAGATACAAAAATGTGTAACCCTTGGGAAGATAAGGAGAACATTTCTCAACACATCCTTGGACTCCAATATGATGCCCAACCCTAGCTAGAACCCCCACTTGAGTGCTGAAATGAAGTGGCATGATAGGTGTTTTTGTGTTACACACATATGCACACGTGCACATTGTACTGAACCTGTTTGGTGTTGCTAATATCTACATATGTTTGGGGATGAGCACTTGAGATGGAATAATGTGTCAGTGTGTTTGTTCCTTGGTGTGGGTTCTTGTGGGGTTTCCTCAATTCACAGTATCATGTCAACTAGTGTTATCATTTAGATATTGTTTAAGCACCTCTACTTTTGAGATTTTGTGGATGTATTTTGAAAGGATGAAAATTTTCTAACAGATTTTGACAATAACTAATATTTGGTGATAGTAATATATTAGAAGTTATTGAATTGAATACTTTAACTGTATGAGTTATAAGGTATATTAACAATACCCCAATAAAACTGCTGTCAAAAAGTGCTGTTTTATTTTGTAGTCCTGTCAGCAAATTATAGAAGATTGTTCTTGTCCTTTTCATGTTGTCATCCTGACAACAAAGTTACCAGTTTGTCAGACTGGAACAGTGTCTAGTTGGCTTTAAAACTGAACTGAAAGCCTTTAGTAATATCTAGATGTATTTTGGGGTTGTTATGACCAGAGTGGGGAATGCTGCTGGCATCTAGTAAGTAGAGGTCAGGGATAGTGCTAAACATCCTGTAATACTTTGGAGCAGCTCCATAAGCAGAGTTACTCAAATTAAAGTGTGTTTGTCATGGTACGTTGGGTGTCCGGGTGGGAAACTCTGAACTAGAAATAGCCCCTTGTTTCATTTTATATGTTAGACTACTAGCAAAACTTCCTGGTTTGCTTTTCTGTTACTGCCATAAATGCCATGACCAAAAGCAATTTAGAGGAGGAAAGAGGTTATTTTCTCTTATGCTTCCAAGTCACAGTCCATTGTGAAGGGAAGTCAGGGAAGGAACTCAAGGCAGGAACCTGGACCAGAAACCACGGAGGAACACTGCTTACTGGATTTTTCTTTTTTGCTCATTCTGTTTGCTTGCTTTTCTTTTCTTTCTTTCTTTCTTTCTTTCTTTCTTTCTTTCTTTCTTTC